>PVJD01001322.1:0-278350 GCA_004026545.1 Mormoops blainvillei
CTGGTTGGGCTCAGTGGACTGAGTACTGGTCTGTGAACCAAAAGGTCGTAGGTTCGATGCCCAGTCAGAGCACATGTCTGGGTTGCAGGCCAGGTCCTCAGCTGGGGGCATACAAGACTCAACTGATAAATGGATCTCTTGTATGTCGATGTTTCTTTCCCTCTCTTTCTCCCTTCCTTCCTCTCTCTCTAAAAATACATAAATAATCTTTAAAAAAACAAAACACACAGAACACACACACAGGCTTACTCAGATTCACTCCCTCTGAGCTCCAACACCAGGGTAGCAGCTTGAAAAGCACCACTGGTATACAGGGAGCAACTGAAGTGTCTGGCATCAAGTCGAGAGCTGGGGGTCAGCTTTCTCCCAGACAGAAAGGCAGGCAGGGGCCATTGTCCCTTTTCTAAACCCTCCCCCCACAGACCTGGCAAGCTGGTACCACATCTGAGACTCCATCAACCTGGATAACACTGCTTGACCAACCTTGGAGATCCCCAGAGACTCCACCCCACCCAACTTATGGGTCCACCCAAGACGCTTTTCCATATGAATGGCTGGTCTTGGTTCACAGTTCACAACTTCCTAAATCCTATCAAACAAGCAACAGCTGGCCTGAGTTAGCTGCAGGCCCAGTACTAGCAGCAGCCAGCTTACATTCCCAACTTGACTTTGTAAGGGGATCTCCAAACCCAGCACAAGTAGCAGCCATATCAGACTGCTTCATAGCTCAGGCAGGGTGGCCCCTGGCAGGACACATGTGGGGGCTGACCTTGGCCTGCAACACTTAAGAAACGCCAGAACCTGTGCATCCAGTGGACAGCTACAGACCATGTTGAAGCACCACCACCCTGTCCCTACACAGCTGATCCTACACAGGGAGCATAGGCTGGTGGTCAGTGGTCACCGCCAGTCCTTGCAGTTGACTGGCCTGGGTAAATTCCTCCCATTGACCTGCCAACAGCAATCAGGGCTCAACTACAAGAGAAAGGTGTATTCAGCTCACATGAAGGATACACCTTGAGTACTCAGCTTGGGTGATAGGGAAGGCTGTGCCACTGGACCCTACAGGACACCTACTACGTTAGGTCACACTACCAAGATACGGTGTCAAAGTAGCTCTACCTAATACACAGAAACAAACACAGGGAGGCTGCCAAAATGAGGGGACAAAGAAACAGGGCCCAAATGAAAGAACAGATCAAAACTTCAGAAAAAGAGCTAAACAAAATGAAGATAGGCAATCTATAAGATGCAGAATTCAAAACACTGGTTATAAGGATGCTCAAGTGAGGACTTCAACTACATATAAAAGATACAGTCAGAAACGCAGGATTCACTAATTGAAGTTAAAGAATAATTACAGGGAAACAACAGTAGAGTGGATGAAGCCAAGAATTAAATCAATGATTTAGAACAAAAGGAAGCAAAAAACAACCAGTAAGAACAAGAAAATAAAAGAATAAAAAAAAAATGAGGATAGTATAAGCAGCCTCTGGGACAACTTCAAGAAATCCAACATTCACATCATAGGGGTGCCAGAAGAAAAGAAAGAGCAAGAAATTGGAAATCTATTTTAATATATAGTGAAAGAAAATTTTGCTAATTTGGTGAAGGAAATAGACATGCAAGTCCAGGAAGCACAGACAGTCTCAAGATGGATGCAAAGATGGATGCAAGATGGAGCGGGATGGATGCCCACTCCAAGACACATCATAAAATGACAAAGGTTAAAGATAAGGAGAATCTTAAAAGCAGCAAGGGAAAAGAAATTAGCTACCTAAAGGGGAGTTCCCATAGGACTGTCAGCTGATTTGTCACAAGAAACTTTGCAGGCTAGGAGGGACTGGCAAGAAATACTCAAAAGTCGTGAAAAGCAGGGACCTACAGCCAACACTGCTCTACCCAGCAAAGCTATCATTTAGATTGAAGGGCATATAAAGAGCTTCCCAGACAAGAAAAAACTAAGGGAGTTCATTATCACCAAAACATTATTATATGAAATGTTATAGGAACTTATTTAAGAAAAAGAAGATCAAACCTATGAACAATAAAATGGCAAAAAATACATATCTATCAACAACTGGATTGAAAAACAAACTAAGCAAACAAGAACAGAGACAGAATCATGGATATGGAGAGCATTTTGATGATGCCAGGTGGAGGTGGAGTATGGGAGAATGGGTGAAGAGGTGAGGGGGTTAAGAAGTACAAATAGGTAGCTACGGAATAGCTATGGGGATATAAAGTACAGAATAGGAAATGGAGTAGCCAAAAAACTTATATGAATGACCCATGGACATGAACAATGGTGGGGGTATTGCCTGAGAGTGTTACGAGGTGCTGGGTGGAAGGAGGAAAAGGGAGAAATATCAGGACAGCTGTAATAGCATAATTACATAAAAGCATAACATTTAGCATAATCATTTTTAAAAAGGCATTATTATAAACTCCCCCCCGAAAAAAACCTCATAAAAATAAATAGTTATACTCAGATTTTTTACTGTACCAAGGGGAAGTGTAGAGGTACCCCTAACCCCCACATTGTTTAAGGGCCAACTATAGTTTAAACTAGCAAAAATATTACAATGAATTTATTGGCTTATAAAAGTAAAACGTCTGGAGATTGGGTAGGCTTCAGGCATTTTCGCCAGTATTTTAGCTGCCCTTCTTTATGCATCTCTCAACTTTTACCCCCTCTAAGTTTCAGCTTTATCCATGTATCACACCATCTACAACAGAAGAGAGAATACAGATATTCCGTAATTCCTAAAAATGTTCCTGAGCATTTAATGAACAGGACCACATCATACCCAGTCAACGACTGACCTAGGCTTTATTTCCTAAACCGATTACTTAGTCAGGAAGGATGGCACTATCTTGTTTGGCTTACATAATTCTCGAAGTCTACTCAGACCATCTATACCAGCGATTTTCAACCGGTGTACCACAAGAATTTTTAAAACATGCATACCTGACTATTTTGTCAAGGGCACTGACCTCTTTTCCCTTAGGTTGTCAAATTAAAAAAATGATACCAGCAAACACCACAACAGCTGTCTGGTATGAATAAATCAAAATTATACCTATTTTTTGTCAGACCAGCAAAAAAAATTTTTTTTTCGTGTGCTGCAGAATTTTAGTAGTTAGTTTATGTGTATCATGAGTTGAAAAAGGTGGAAAATCATTGACCTATACAATAGGAAAAAGGAGTAAAAACGTTAGGAAACCAACCAATGTTCACACCAGTGAAATGAAGGACTCATTTTTCCCTGGATGGTGACATGTCCAAGTGGATTAAAACAGCAAAAAGTAGCAAGCTGAGGAATATCTTAGGTTTCTTTTTCCCAAGCCCACACCCATTTCTCTAAAGGTGTTTTTGGCTAAATCCTCAGGATAAATGGTCTTATAGACAGGCTGGCTGAGTGCAAGGAAACTCATGTTAAGACAAAACAGATCAGAGCTAATTAAAGCCTTTGCAAGGTGGAAAAGCACCTAAGCTTCAAGTAGGTGCCCCAAGGTCTATTTTACAATAGCCTTGCCCTGACTGGTGTGGCTCAGTGGGCTGAGCATCATCCTGCAAACCTCAAGATCACTGGTTCAATTCCCAGTCAGGGCACATGCCTGGGTTGCAAGCCAGGTTCCCAGTTGGGGGCATGCAGGAAGCAACTTATCGATGTTTCTCTCATACATCGATGTGTGTGTGTGTGTGTGTGTGTGTCACGAAAGAGTTAGGTAAGAAGAAAAGAGAATGACCAAAAAAATGGAACCTGGAGACATCCAACTAATGTCCTGGATATTGCGCAATCCATTTCAGTCCTCTTTCAGTGGGGTAGAGGAGGGGGCAGAGAAGCCCAGAATCCTTCACTGAAAGATCACAGAAATACAGGCCACCATTAAAAAAAAAAGTCCATAAATTAAAATTCCAAAAATGAGGGGACACACTACTATGGAGATTCTACCTTTTTTAACTATAGTGTAAGTCCATCTCTCCCCATTTCAATTTTCCTCCTGTGATATATATCAATGTCATATCACTAGAGTGTAAGCTAATTTAGAGCAGTTCTTTGACACCTCGAAAGTGCCTAGAATGGTGCCTGGTATATTGTACGCACTCCTAAATATTTACTGTTGAGTTCTAGGCAAACGAAAGAAACCATGAAAACAGATGTACAATACTCTCGATTCTCCCTACCCCCAACTCTATTCTGCATGCAGCTTCAGCTGTCCACATAACCTTTTTGTCGGCACCTTTAACTTCCAGGCAAATCAGCTCGTGCCAAGATGTGCCTGTCTGACTACGCAGTATATATTAGGTTGGCCAATAAGTGCACATGGTTTTTTCCGTAAAATAAAAGGCTTTTCATTTTCACCAATAACTTTATTGATTTGGATATTTTGAGTATGTCAGCTATCTTCTGCATGTATAATGTTGATTGCTCTCAATTAATGTCTCTACTTTCGCTATCAACTTCAACTAGTCTACCCTACTGTAGAATATCATCCAGTGAGAAATCTCCAGCACGCAATTTTACAGACCACTTTTGACACATTCCATCAGTCACGGTATGTTCTCCATACATTATACAATTTTTTTTTTTTGCATTTCAGTTGTGTTTTACCTTTCTTGAAATAATAAAGCATAATATGCCCAAAATGTTTCATGTATTTTTCCATCTTCAATATAAAATGGCTACAAAAATTCACCAATTTTGATAAGCTTTTTAAAAAATGCATGCTGATATGACAGTTGTCACAATACAAGCTAACAAAATTGTTTCAAATGAAGTTAAAGACAACCAAGTGCTACTAAAGCCGTCTTATGGAAAAAACCAAACAAACTTTTTGCCCAACCCAATATAATTTAATCATTTTAGCTCTACGAACAGAACAATGGATGGATGGATGGATGGATAGGCAGACAGACAGGATTTTTATTCTAAAGCTACTCCAGAATAGTTTTTGGGTTGCCTTTGTAAGGTCCCCAGCCCTCTTCAAAAACTGTTGTAAACAAGGGTCCAGAATGGGTATTTGAGGTACACGTGCCATCATGTACATGTACATGGCAGGAGTCCAATTAAGACTCATTCCTATCTGGCCAAGCTGTCTATTATTCCTGTATCATGAGTTATGGTACTAGATCTGGAACACGCACTGTTAGTTTAAACAAGGCAATCTTGCTTCCCTGTTTCTGCAGACTAGTGCATGTGAGAGAGGCTTACCATAAGTACCATTTGAACCACATCCTTGACTGAATAATAGTCTTAAAGAAAAATAAAAATGGCCCCATCAACACCTCTCAAATTTCTTTTTTTTATTGTGAGACACAAGCTACTGAGAGTACATGACAACTGGACTGCCTAGTCCTTCCTGGCTCAAAAACAAGGAAGGCCTTGGCATGAGGGTGGGGATGGAGCTTTGGATGAATGAGAGCCCCCAGGAAAGGAGGTCCTTGTGCCAGAACCTTGGGTTTCTGGATTGCTGGGTCACCTTGGAGAGGCATCTAAGCTGATGGCAGCTAAGCCCCCTGTAAGACTTGGCAGGATCCAGTCCAGGACATTGTGTCAAACATATTAACACAGTTGAATATGTGTTTTAAAAATTACTCTTTTAAAATTATTTATGTATGCCCACATAATATATTCTCTAGTTAATCTTTTAATAGTCTTTCAATTTCTAGGGGTTGTAGTTCTGTGAAAAAATGCCATCGGTATTTTGATAGGGATTGAGCTGAATATCTGCAGGTTGTTTTGATTAGTGTGGACATTTTTTTAAAAGCAATTTTTATTTTACTTTTTAAAAATAGATTTTCTTTCTTTATTTTTAGAAAGAAGGGGAAGGGAGAAAAAGATAAGAAACATCAATGTGTGGTTGCCTCTCACGCGCCCCACACTGGGGACCTGGCCTGCAACGCAGGCATGTGCTCTAACTGGAAATCGAACTGGCGACCCTTTGGTTCTCAGGCTAGCACTCAATACACTAAGCCACACCAGCCAGGGCTGATTAGTGTGGACACTTTAATGATGTTAAGTCTTCCTATCCTTCCATTTATTTGTATAGTTATTCTTAGGAGACAGCAGCAATATTTGATTTCTGAAAACAACCACTCTGGTTATGGAGTAAAGTCGTTTCTGACTCCTGCCTGAAGTTCTAACTGTACCATTCTCAAATTGTTTTCTTCCTACTGGGAATGATGTCTACCTGATGAATTACCACTGCTTCTTCAAAATGCAACTTTTCAGTGAGGTCTCTGCTGATAACCCATCTAGAATTCATTACTCCTTCTCTGTAGCGCTTCATTTATATTTCATTTACAGTCACCTATAGCACAGTTAACTCATATATGTCAGTATCACTTTCTAAATCAATCTTTTTCATCCTGGGATAACCATAGGTCCTAGTATGTTGTATAGTAAGTCCTCAGATAACATCATCAATAGGCTCTGCAACTTCAAGTGAAACAATGCATAATAACACCAGCTTTAACTTAGGCTGACATAAGCAAGTTAAGTTCTTAAGGTATCTCATCGTTACAATGAAACAATCTTGAATAAAATGAAACCATTAAAGGACCTGCTGTATTGAATTATTTCTCAATAACTTTTTTATTAACTGAATGCTATACTTTACATGTTTTCAGTATTTGTTATGCAAAAGCTGCAAGATGTTCTAAGAAAAATTCTGCTGAGTTAATACGGAAAATACAAACCTCTTTTTTCAGTGATTAAGAATGCTTGTTAATTTATTAAATACTAAGAAGTCTAAAACTAAAGAAACCTGTACTGCTTAGTTTCACCCATCATTTCTCAAACATACTTGGCCACAGAACCCCTTTGAAAGATAACATTTATTAACATACTACCGATACTATGGGAAATAATGCTAAATGATGGTAGCCGTTTTAACTTTCTACACGTTTTAATACAAGAAGATCATTTTTAATTTAGAAATATACCCCAAAGTATTGTGTTTTTAGGTTTTGAAAAAATAATCATGCCATTTGACCATGTGTAGTTTCACAAGTACTGTGAAAATTATTAGCCAAATTAACAATAAAATATTAAATTAAGGCTAGTAAATCCTTTATTCCTGACACTCTCTTCCTACTAAGTCTCACCTTCCAGCACTAATCGTTTGCTACTAATCAACCACAGCAATCTGTCCTACAAAGTATGGGTATGATATCAGAATTGTTCTCAACTCAAAGTCCAAGTATTCATTTATAATCAGTTGAAGTTGGCAGCCAAGATCAAATATTTACCATTAAAGTGGTAATATTAGCACTATTTTATCTTGTTTGGAAAGATGTAGTATATGCAATGAAGAAAAAGTATATAAAATGTAAAAAACATGCCCTGCCTGGTGTGGTTCAGTGGGCTGGGCGTTGTTTCCACACACCGTAAGTTCACCGATTCAATTTCTGGTCAGGTCACATGCCTGGGTTGCAGGCCAGGTCCCCAGTTGGGAGTGCACAATAGGCAATCAATGCTTCTCTCACATCAATCTCTCTCTCCCTCTTTCTCCCTCCCTTCTCCTCTCTCTAAAAATAAATTTTAAAAGTCTTTTTTTTAAATGTCAAAGTAAAATTATTTTTTACAGATAATGTTTGTCTACTTGAAAAGTCCAAGATAGTAAGACTGAAATGTATTAGCAAAAAATACATTTCAATAGAGCAATTCTTTAAAAAATTCAACATTCAAGAAAGAAACAGCATTCCTATGAAACACTAATAATTAATTAAAATATAAGGGAAAAATCCAATTCATAATAAAACTACATATAAAAAGTTCTAAAAATAAATATAAGAAATATATAAAATCATTATGAAAACAACTACAAAACTTTTCAAAGGATAAATAGGTGATAATGGTATACAAACAGAAAAAAAAATCAATACTATGAAGAACTCAATTTCCTCACAAAATAGGGAAGGTAGAGTAAGGGATAACGAGACAAAACCAATACCAAGGACATCTGGATGAATAAAGGTAAAAAGAATATCCAAGAAAATATTGACCTCTAACAGTAACAAGGAGAAAAACATGCCCTACCATATATTAAAGGTACAACCAATATATGTGATACTGGCATGGTAATTAATAGATTTATGAAATGAAATTTTAAATACAAAGACCAAAGTATACTTAAGAATTAGAATACGACCAATAACAACTTAAGGTGAAAAATTTGAATCACCATTTTACACTTGATACCAAAATAATTTCAAAGAGAGTAACAAATTGAGCCCTGGCCATTGTGACTCAACTAGTTGAAGCACTATCCCATACTCCAAAAGGTTGGGGGTTCAATTCCTGGTCAAGGCACACACCTAAGATGCAGCAATCAATCGATGTTTCTCTCTTATATGTTTCTCTCTCCCTCTCCCTTTCTTTTTCTACCCCGCCCCGCCCTTCCTCTCCCTCTACAATCAATAAACATATTAAAAATAAAAATACAAACTGAAAACATGAAGACACTAGAAGATAGGAACGTCTTTTAACCATAAACAGAAACAAATTCTCATGAAAAAGTTAAATTAAAATTGTTTGTGAAAACCTAAAGACAACCTGAGAAAATAAGTTTGTATGAATAATATCACATGATTATACCCTACCTATAAAGCAGTCTTAGAATCCACTCAAGAGCAGCATCCCAACAGAAAATTATCCAAGACCACAAACAACCACTAAACATTGAATCTTATGTGAAGTCAAAATTAAAATGAAATATCATTTGCATTGGCCAGGCAGCCTAGTTGGCTACAGTGTTCTCCTGATATGCCAAGGTTGCAGGTTCAATCCCTGGTCAGAACACATACAAGTAACAACCAATGCAGAACAAATTGATCTCTCTCCCTCTCTCTCCCCTCCCATCTCTAAAATCAACAAATAAAATTTTATAAAAAATGAGATACAATTTTCTCTTAGACTAGCAAAGACACAAATAAATGGATAGATATAGAAATTCTCTTTTTCAAACCTAATGCATCTAGGACATTTCTCATTATACAACAATCTAATTCACTCTTTATAGTGACTGCAGAATCTTTTATTGTATTGCATTATATTAATGGACACTTCATTGCTTCAAGCTTTTTTTCCAATTATAGTTATCTTTGTACATATCAGTTGGTTTTTATGTCAGTGTTTGTGTGTGCATGTAAGTGTATGTGAGTGTACATGTGTGATCATACATATATGATCAATTCCCAGAAGTGGAATCATGAAATTAAAGAGCATAGGCACTTAAATTTTTTATAGTTATTACCAAACTGCCCACCGAAAGTATTCCACCAATATATATATATGTACGTACATATATCTCAATACAGTGAGTTGTTTATCAAGAACTTGTCTACCAACATGGTATTAAGTTTTTTTCCATCTTCCTCAATCTGATAAGCAAAAAAGTGTTATCTCATTGTTAAATTTCAATTTTGTTTCATTTTTTAAATTTTGAATAAGAATCTTTCCATATAGTTATTAACCATCTGTAATTCTTATTTCTATCAACTCCCAACTATGGAAATTTTTAGGTGACCTAAAGCCATGGTTCCCAAACCATTATAATTAGCTATTAACACTTATCAAGAACCTCGCCCTCTGCCTAGCACTTTTTTCAATTTTTAAACCTTTTCGATTTAGCCTCCCTAAAGTTCCAAGTAAGTACTGTTAACACCTCTATAAATGAAGAAATGAAGGGACATGTGTGCGCACGCGCGCACGCACACACACACACAGAGCTCTGAAAAAGGCTTCGCAAAAAAAAGACTAAACTTAGGACTCTCTAAAACCTGGCCTGTACTGCTTCATTTCCTGCCTTCACGTTCCCATTACATCCCCATCTCAAAAGCAAATGTTCTAGCTATTATGAATGACCTGTAGTTCACCCAATCTCTCAGGCAATTTCATGCCTCTGGTCCACTGTGCACAGTGCTCAAGCATTTCCAGTCTTAATTCAATAGTAAACACCTACTCAGATTTTGTGACTGAGCTAAAGTTACAATTCTTTAATAATGCCATCTCACACAACCCACACCCACCCAACTTCCTAAACAAGGGAGGACTCACAACACTCTCTCAGCACTACCACAGCAGATGTGTCTATAATAGCCACTACAGATATTTTACTCCAAAATTGAGTGTGGTATAAGGCAGTGATTTTCAACCTTTTTGGATTCATGGCGCACACAAACTAATTACTAAAATTCTGTGGCACACCAAAAAAATCTTTTTTTGCTGAACTGACCAAAAAATAGGTATAATTTTGATTCATTCACACCAGACAGCTATTGTTGTTTTGACTGTTGTCATTTTTTATTTGCCAAACTAAGGGAAAAGAGGTCAGTACCCCTGACTAAAGAGTCAAGTATTGCATGTTTGAAAAGTTCTTGCAGTACATCCACTGAATATTTTTAATGAATCAAGTACCCAAATACATTTCTGAAGCTGTACCATGAAATATTCCATTCTTTTGGTATATCTATCTGCGAACAAATAACTGTGGCTATAAAAACATGAAGCTTTAACTCTATTTTGGAAACTATCTAAAAAAGAAATCGATTAAAAAAGTTTTTATACAAAAACTATTAGAGTTACACAAAAATTTAAAATAATCTAGTTTCTCTCAACAGAATCCTAATTAAATCAAGACTCTAAAGGATTAGAAATTCCATATTTCTCAAAGCAGAAAGCAGGTTTAAGTGTATCTGAGTCTAGAGATTTTTGTTTGTTCCTTATTGCTGTAAGCCTAGTACATACAACAATGCCCAACACACAACAGAAGTTCAATGTTTGCTAAATAAAAGAATTACTATAATTAGCTAACAATTTAAAACTTGTCTATATCAAAAACTTAATCATCCCAGAGTGTACTTTAAAATTTTCCACAATCTCACCCTGCCCGAGCAGCTCAGTTAGCTGGAGCATCACCCATATACCAAAAAGGTTGCGAGTTCAATCCCCAGTCAGGAAGTGTATGGGAGGCAATCGATTGATGTTTTTCTCTCTCTCTCCCTCTCTCTCTTCCTCTCTCTCTAAAATCAATAAAAAATATCCTCGGGGGAGGATTAAAAAAAATCTTTTGCAAGAATCTCAAAGATTAAACAGAAGCTTCAAACAGTTTTAATGTCTGCAATAGACCACACTTGAAATTAAATATCCAATCATCTTCCTCACCCCCACAATAATGCTAGTCTGCCCACTGCTGCTCCCATTCAGACATTCTCTACTTATACTTTCAAGTTTATTCATACTAATGATCTTTATAATCATTTTTATCAAGTTGGAAAATATTAATAAGTTGTTACAGAAAACATTATTTTATAAAGGCAGCACTCGCTTTGCACTATAGTGCAGGGTCATAAAAATGACACTGCAGCTGAAACCAACAGAGAAAAGTAATCTTATCAAAGGGAAAAAACTGCAATTGTTCTGTGATCTTTAAGATTTTTATCAAAACATTTTAAACTATCAGTTATAAGAATATAGGGAAATTAAAAATACTGTGTAGCTAATATTTACTATTTTATAATTTAAAACATAAAAAACTCTGAGAATCAAAGTGTTTTATTTCTTTGTAAAATACCTTAAAAGAGTACACAGTGCTTGCCGCCTTCTTTTCCTCAGATAACTTATGATACAGAATTAAGTATCTTTTCCCTGCTTTTCCAAACTGTCATAATTCTTTCCAGGTTTGGTTTAGCTTCCAACATTTTACTCCTTGCCCTTTTGATCTATTTCCAAGAGTTTCTTTAACATTAAAATTTTTGCCAGGAGTCAATTCCTCTAAAACATCTTCAACCTTTTTGTCACAGTTACTTTCCTCATTTATATTGATGAATTCACCTTTACTAAGTTCCTCAGACTTCTTAGCAATGCTCTTTCCTTTGTGACTACTTCAGGATCCTCTTTCAACTGAAAAAAAAATTTTATTGAATTTATTGGGGTGACATTGGTTAATAAAATTATATAGGTTTCAGGTGTATAATTTGACATCATCTGTATAATGTTATTATGTATTCACCAAAGTCAAGTCACCTTCTGACACCATTTACCCCCCTTTACAGTATTCTACCTCCTTCCACCCCACTTTCCCTCTGGTAATCACCATGCTGTTGTTTATGTGTCTTTTGTACTGGTTTTTACTTTTACTCTATTCCATTTCTTTTTTTACTCTATTTCTGCTCTAATCTTTGTTATTTCATTTCTTCTACTCATTTTGGGCTTATGTTTGTTGGTTTTTTCCCTAGTTCTTATAAGTGTAAAGTTAGATTGTTTACTTGAAATTTTCATTTGTTTCTTGATAGGACTAATGCTATGAATTTCCCTCTCAGGACTGCTTTCACTGTATCTAACAGATTTTGGGTTGTTGTGTTCTTATTTTCATTTGGTTCAAGACATCTTTTGATTATATTCTTGATCTCATTGTTAAACTATTCATTGTTCAGTTACATGTTGCTTAACTTCCATGTCTGTGTTTTTAATTTTTTTCTGGATTTCTAGTTTCATTTCATTATGGTCAGAGAAGATGCTTGATATGATTTCAATCTTATTAAATTTACTGAAACTTGTTTTGTGTTCCAACATGTTGTCTATGTTAGAAAATGTTCTATGTGCACTTGGGATGAAATGCTCTGAAGATACCAATTATATCTATCTGATTTAGTGTATCATTTAAGGTTGCTGTTTCCTTTTTGATTTTCGGTCAGGAAGATCTATCCACTGATGTCAATGGGGTTTTAAAATTCCCAACTATGACTGTATTATATCTCTCTGTTTATGTCCATCAAGATTGCCTTTCTATATTTAGGTGCTCTATGTTCGGTGCATAAATGTTTACAAGGGTTATATCCTCGTATTAGATTGAACTCTTTAGCATTATGTAATGTCCTTCTTTGTCTCATTATAGTATTTCTGCAGTCTATTTTGTCTGATATAAGTATTGCTATTCCAGCTTTTATTTCATTTCCATTTTCATGAAATCTTTTCAATCCCTTGACTTTTAATCTGTATCTTTCATTCTGAAGTGTGTCTCTTAGTACATATATATAGTGAGTCTTTTCTTATCCATTCTGCTACCCTGTTTTGATGAGAGCGTTTAAGGCATTTACATTTGAAGTGATTATAGACAGGAATGTCTTTACTCCCGCTTTATTCTTTCTAACTATGTACCTGTCCCTCCCCCTTCCCTCCTCCTCCTCCTCCTCCTTCTTCAAGAACCTTTAACATTTCTTCTAATACTGGTTTGGTGGTGTCAAAGTCCTTTGGGATTTTAACTGCCTGTGAAGCTCTTTATTTCTCCTTCAATTTTAAATGATAGCCTTGTTGGGAAGAACAGCCTGGGTTGTAGGTCCTTGCTTTTTATCATTTGGAATATTTCATGCCAATTTTTTCTGGTCTGAAATTTTCCTGAGAAATCAGCTGACGGTTTTATGGGTGCTCCCTTGTAGGTAACTAGCTGTCTTTCTCTTGCTTTTAAGATTCTCTCTTTGTCCATAACCTTTGCCATTTTAATTATAATGTGTCTTGGTTTAGGTCTATTTGGGTTAATACTGTTTGGGAGACTCTGTGTTTCCTAAACTTACATACATTTTTCTTTCAGCCATTATTTCTTCAAATAGGTTCTCAATCCCTCTCTCTCTCTCTTCTTGTATCCCTATGATAAGGATGCTGATACGCTTCATTATGTCACAAAGGATCCTTAAAATATCTTTTTTTGTTGCTGTTCTGATTAGATGTTTTCTGCTACCTTGTCTTCCAAATCACTGATTTCATCCTCTGCTTCATTCAACCTTCTCTTGATTCCTTCTGTTGTATTCTTCATTTCTGACACATCCTTTTTTATGGTTCCTATGTCCTTTTCATGCTGTTCAGCACCCTTATAACCATTACTTTGAACTCTATATCCTATAACTGCTTTGCCTCCATTTCATTTAGCTCTTTTTCTGGAGAATTCTCCAGTTCTTTCATTTGAGACCTATTTCTTTGTCTCCACATTTCTACTGCCTCTTTGTGTTTGTTTCTATGCATTAGGTAGATCTGCTAGGACTCCCAGTCTTTACACGGTGGCCTCATGTAGTAAGTGTCCTGTGAGGCCCGGTGCCGCAATTTCCTTGATCACCTGAGCTGGGTGCTCCACGAATATCCCTTGTGTAGGTTATGTGGGCCCTCCTGTTGTAACTGAGTCTTCACTGCTATTGACCCATTCATGTGTGAAGTCAACCCTCAGGGTGACTGACTGTGACCGTGTACAAGCTGCTGTGCAGATGCTGACCTCACAAAACAAAATTAGCCTTAGCAGGGACTGGTGCCTGCACAGATCTCCCTTTGGACATGCTGCTTGTAGCTACTGCTTTGATGTTGTCTGAAGATGGCCACGGGATGTGTTGGTTCTGTAGCCTCTTGGGAGTGACTCTGGTGCACGTCAATGTCAGATGCTGGATGTGACTGGCCTTGGGCAACCTGTTTTGAGCTACAAAGCAATTCACAGTTTGTGGTTACCTCTGCTGGGCCTCAGTGTGCATGAGAAAGACCAAGATAGGCACCAAGGCAGGCTTTTACCAGAACCAGGCCCAGGGGCAGGTCAGCAAAAGTCCAAAGGCACCCCAAGATCTGCCTATACCTGCCTCAACCTGCTAGCTGCCTGATAGGTTCAGTCACTCAAAAAGCTTCTGGTGGTAATCAAGTTGCACGAGGTAGGTCCTCATGAGTGAGTTACAAAGTAGGGGCAAGTGCTATTCACCAGATTGGTACAGGTTCAAACTCAGTGCCAGTCTTGGTCTAAGGCCACTCAGCAAATGTCCCCGGGTATACCAAGTCTAGCTGCCATGGCCAGGTGCCCACAGACCTTTGTGGTGGGGTGAGGTCTCAGGGAGTTGTCAGGGTGTGGGCAGCAGAGTTTATCAGACCCAAAAAGACAAATATTTGGCCCCATGAAGGGAGGGCTCTGCAGTGACTGAGCATGCAAGGGAAAACTGGCCCCTGTTGGAGAGCCACACAACTCAGTCTGTCCTGGACTCTGCCAGAAGCCCAAGCTCAATAGAGCATTACAACACTGATTCCACAGGGTAGGTCTATTGAATTCCCCCAGGCTGATGTCTTAAGGTGAGAGGAGTGCTCCACTGAAGAAAATGATGCCAGGGTGAGGGAGAGTGACTCAGCATAGGGGTCCCGGCAGCTATCCCTTCCGCTCTCTCCCTAGAGCCAAAAACCCCAGTCTCTCCTCACATGACTCCAATCCGTTCCACCCTCCCTCCACAGGAGCCCAGGGTGAATGTCTATGAACAAGGTTTTGTGTGTTGGCCCTTTAGGATGGCACCTGTGTCTCCAGCCAATTTCCTTCACTCCCTGTCACACAGAATCCCAACTGATTTTCACTGTCAGATGTTATGTGGACACCCCTTCCAGCTCTGGTGCTCTGGGCTTGGAAGCCCAGCATGGGGCTGAGACTTCACACTCCTCAGAGGCAACCTTTGCAGCTGAGATATCCCCCTGTAGCCTACCATGGAGCAGGGCCAGCTGTTTTTGCTCCTCCGCCCTTCCTACCAGTCTCAATGTGGCTTCTTCTGTGAATCCCTGTTTATAAGACTTCTATTCAGCTAGTCTTCAGTTAATTGTTCACATTAATTGTTCTATATTTTAGTTGTAATTCCAGTTTGGTCCTGGGAGGAGGTGAGTGTAACATCCACCTAGTCCTCTGCCATCTTGGATCTCTCCAGGATCGTCTTTCATCACATAAGTTATGGATGGGATTGTCTTCCAAAACAGACCTATGGTACATTAATTAGTCGATTATCATATAATTACTTGTTCAACTAATCTTCGAAATCTGGTGCAAGTTCACAGTAGCATCCCTATCTGCTCTAACAGCTTCATTTGTGCTATGAAAAAATCAGCCTTTATTGGCAATAAAAAGTTCCTCAGTCTCTTCGCAATTTTTTTTTTTTCCAAGCAGCAACTAAATTCAACGCTTTGGCACAAATGCTAGCCAAGCTGAGACTTATTCCTATTACAATTTAAACTAAAATAATGTTGGAAAGATTTTTCTTGTTTTTCTTTTCTTGATAACAGCTCTTTATTACATGGCTTCAGATATAGAGCAGACCAATCATGTTCCCGGACATTTAACAATCAGATTCAATAAGAGCCCATCAGTGCATTCCTCAACACTCTAATTCTAGGGGGCTTCCTTTGAATTCTCTTTTCAAAGCCTTGCACAAAGAAGAGGTTAAGCACCAGAATGAAAGACTGTTGTCAGCAGTTTATTTCATCACCTTCATCATCATCAATACACATGAAGTCTCTTCCTTCTATGTACATGACACTGTCAAATGGGTGCTCCACTCTGCCTATGGTACAAAGTTTATAAATATCAATACAAAGTTGAAGCCACTAAAAAATTTAATAACTAGGAGATAATTATATCTGTAGCGTTGATGGATTCTATGAGAGATTTAGAAACAACACACAAACTCAAACACAATGTCTCACTTGGGAAGGGGTGAAACAGGAACTTTTTAAGTGCTACTGAAGGGTTTTCTAAGTTGCTCCAAGTTTACTTTCTTTTTCCTATTATCTTTAAATACGGCAAAGTACTGTGAGCAGCATCACTCTGTGCATTGCCACAGGAGATGATGGAACCATGAGAGACTGTGATGAGACTGGTGGACCGTTCAGCAAGACACTGATACTGTCCGCTGGCACTCAGTTCTTCTATATCCAAATATGTTCTATTAAAACCTTGTTCCTTGGTGATTTCACTAAGCAGCTGGGTGTAATCTGTATTTGGAATACTGAGGCTTCTTTTCAGTTGGTTGATCTTTTCACTAGAATTCCTCAAGGAATGCCAAGTACAGCCTAAAGAATATCCTACTATGTATATTAAAGAAATGTGGTTCTCTGGACAAATATTACTGAATTTGGCAGGAAATTTCCCAGCAGCATTTCTCTTGGCTTGTTTTTTTGATGCCCCCTTTCCAGTTTCCACAAATGACTCTAGCCTGCAAACTGTGATATATTCTCTCTTATGAGCAGGTCGGTCCTCCCTCCTGAGAAAGGGTTTGTTCAGGAAGTCTCTAGTCATGATTAATAGCCAATTCCTGTAATGAACCAACAGGAGTAAGCTGGTTCTTTGGTTGCTTGGAAGGGTCATGCGTCACGGGGTCAGGAACTTCAAATCAAATACTTACACTGCCTTTCAAAATGTTTATAGCAGCCTCTGTAGCTCTATGTTTACCCAGCTTCTTACTTATACCTTCATCTGCGCAGGTTATGTCACCAATGGTTACTCTGAACATGAGAGTGGGCATGTGTATTTGCATATCAGACCTTTCACATCCATAAACAGGGATGTTCTTGGTCTTCATGCCATATCCGTGTAACACCTGAATCGGTGTTTTCCCTGGTTTAGCTGTAATCATCTTCCCCAAAATGAAGGTCCTGCTGTCCTCATCATGCTCCAGAGGCAGGGCTGCGTTGTGATGCCAGCTCTAGGACATGGCGAGAAGGAAGGGCTCGGCAGCGGGAAGAAAAGCTGTACAGATCAACATCCTTGCTCCTCAGGGCAGCTGTCCCTGAGAGAAGCACTCCAGAGGGGCTGCCACCAACTCCTCTTCCCCAATTCTCCTCCCTTTCTCTGACCCCTAACTTTGCTCCCATGTCCCTCTTGTGAAGGGGACAGGTGGGGATGGACTTTTCTTGTTTTTTTATATTCATCTGACTTTTCAATACAATTCAAACCATACCTTCAATGAGGCAAGCCCAGCTTTTGTTCTATCTTCATTTACCTGTGGCGAATTTCAAAGCTGTGACATTCAATTTTTCAGATCTAATTTTACCACTTTTAATTTCCTTGCTACACTTTTATCTTCATTGGCCAACTCTCTCCTTTGATTATCCTGTTTTGTAAAATGTCACATGGATTTACCACTAGGAGACAAAGAGGTTAACAAAACTATACACTTGGCTGTGCAAAAAAAGCATAAGAGATGTACAGTGACCAATCTCCAACAGACATAAAGAGACGTAAGGTCATTGGTCACTAACTATGGTAAACATCTGTTAATTACATGGTGACTTGTAAACTGAAGAGCTAGTATTGAAGTTTATATAGTACACAATTACAGTTAACATACCATGGTAAATGGCATCTGAATTTTGTTGTTAGGGGACTGCTGTGTTATTTAACTAAACTATGACAACTGAAATTCAAGGATATGAGAAGCCTGCAAAGAACTGACTGTAAATAGAAAAAGGTTATGTGGAAAATATCTGCTGTTAAATATGTAATAGGTCTCAAGAAACACTGTTAACATCAATACTGCTCTGCTCCTAATTCACTAACAGACATGAAGCAAGAAACTTAACTACTTGGTGGCTCAAATAAAATTAATAAATTAATAAAGTGGGTCTACAAAATTCTAAACCTCCTCTACAACCCTCAAACTTCAGGATCATAGTTCACTTCAAGTTGCACATAAACTAAGAATTCAAAATGGTTTAATCAAGACTGAAAACTTGATAGGAAAGTATGAGAGGAGATCTCATTCTCTCTTCGTAGCTTTTTTCCCCTAACTAAAAGACTTTTTAAGTTATTAACAACTCTTCCTCTAAATGGAATGAAATCCATCATGTTTTCACAATTTTATTCATTTCAAAACGTCTGTAAAGTTACTTAAACAAAATAATTATTTCCTCTGAAATTACTTTGACATGAACTAAAAAGTAGTAAGTTTGATTTCCCCATCAAAAAAAGAATGGCTATCCATCAACTCACAGTAGGTAAACTTAGCCTTTGTAATTCATGTCATGTGCTGTCATGGTACTTTATTAGTAGTATTTTTAAAATGCTATCTGGAATAAAAACCAAAGTTCTAACTAGGAGTAGTTAAGTTGGATTTTACAAATCTGTAATTCTACAAAATGAAACTGCTTCACTAAGTTCAGAAGTATACTGAACAAAGCCATTAGAACTGTATTATTAAAGACACAAAAACTGTATCACTTACATGTTGAAGTTACATTATATACTTTAATGGAAAAAAATGGCTGAGATAGCTACAAAAACCTAACAAACATAACAGTCAAAATTTATCACCAAGTATAGAGTATAGATGTTTAGTCACTACTGAGAAAATAGCTTCAAACAAAAATCAGATTCAGTTGTGAAGCTATCAATCTAAAATGACTTCTTTTATGACTTTTTTTCACAACAGCTAAGAAAAGAATTAAGCTATCCAGACATAAAAATGAAAAAGTCATCTTTTAAAAAAAAATTTTTTTTAATTTATTTTTAGACAGAGGGGTAGGGAGAGAGAAAAACAGAGAAACATCAGAGTGTGCTAGCCTCTCGCATGCCCCCCACAACTGGAGACCTGGCCTGAAACCCAGGCATGTGACCTGACTGGGAATCAAGCTAGCAACCCTTTGGTTCGCAGACCAGCACTCAATCCACTGATCATACCAGTCCAGGCAAAACAATTCATCTTTGAATATGTGGATAATATTGCCCTTTCAATCTGAATGTGCAGAATGTTATGTTTACCCTTAAGTGTAAACTAAGAGAAAGAAGGAAAATGTATGTTCCTATGATTCTTTACAATATGTTTCGAACTACGAAACTACACTTTTGTCACAAAGTCTTCCATTCCAAAGTGATGTATAACTTTGCTTACTAGTTTAGAAAATGAGGAATATTTTGTTTTTTAAAAATATATATTTTATTGATTATGCTATTACAGTTGTCCCATTTATTCTCTCCTTAATTGCCCTCATCCCTGCACACCCCCTCCCACCAGCATTCCCCCACTTAGTTCATGTCCATGGGTTGTACATATAAGTTCTTTGGCTTCTCCCTTTCCTATGCTATTCTTAACCTCCTCTGTCTATTTTGTGCATACCACTTATGCTTCTTATTCCCTGTACATTTAACCTCATTCTCCATCCTCCCCCTCCCCGCTGATAATCCTCCAAGTGATCTCCATTTCTGTGATTCTGTTCCTGTTCTAGCAGTTTCTTAAGTTTGTTTTTGCTTTTCTTGTTGATTGTCGTGAATTTGTCATCATTTTACTGTTCATATTTTTTATCATCTTTTTCTTAGATTAGTCCCTTTAATATTTCATTTAATAAGGGTTTGGTGATGAAGAACTCCTTTAACTTTATTTTGTCTGGGAAGCACTTTATCTGCCCTTCCATTCTAAACGATAGCTTTGCTGGACAGAGTAATCTTAGATGTAGGTCCTTGTCTTCCATGACTTTGAATACTTCTTTCCAGCCCCTTCTTGCCTGTAAGGTTTCTTTTCAGAAATCAACGGATAGTCTTATGGGAACTCCTTTGCAGGTAACTCTCTCCTCTTCTCTTGCTGCTTTTAAGATTCTCTCCTTATCTTTCATCTTGGGTAATGTAATTATGATGTGCCTTGGTGTGTGCTTCCTAGGGTCCAACTTCTTTGAGACTCTCTGAGCTTCCTGGACTTCCTGGAAGGTTATCTCCTTTGCCAGATTGGGGAAGTTCTCCTTCATTATTTTTCAAGTAAGTTTTCAATGTCTTGTTCTTCCTCTTCTCCTCCGGGTACCCCTATGATTCGGATGTTGGAGCATTTAAAGTTGTCCCAGAGGTTTCCAAGCCTCTCATTTTTTTGAATTCTTGTTTCTTCATTCTGTTCTGGTTGAACATTTCTTTTCTTCTTTCTGCTCCAAATCGTTGATTTGATCCCTGTTTCTTTCCCTGCACTGTTGATTCCCTGTATATTTTTATTTCACTTTGCACAGCCTTCCTTTTTTCCTCAATATTGCAAACATACTCCACTAATTCTGTGAGCATTCAAGTTACCAGTTTTGAACTCTGCATCTATTAGGCTGGCTATCTCTTCATCGCTTAGCTCTATTTTTAGAGCTTTGATCTTTTCTTTCCTTTGTGCTATATTTTTTTTTGTCCCAGCAGGCCTATTACATTGTTAGGGGCGGAGCCTTAGGTATTTGCCAGGGCGGGCCAACCTGCGACACTGTGGGGCTGTATGTTGGGGAGGGGTCTGTGAGGAAACAATACTACTTGCTTGGCTCTTGGCTGGCTTTCTGTCACTTCCCCCTCTACCCACAAGCAAATTGGGCCCTTCTGGTGCTGATTCCAAGGTGGGTGGGTTTGTGTACGCTCTAGGACCCTGTGGGTCTCTCAAGCAAGCTCTCCTGTGAGACTGGTCATTTCTCTTGTTGCTGCAGCCCCCACAGGTTTTTACTGGTAGAGGTTTAGAGGCTTCTTTTCCAGCACCGGAACCCTGGGTTGCACAGTCTCTCTCACTCCCCAGTTGTTCCTCCTGGTTTATCCGCACAGAAATGTGGGACCAGTCGTCTGCCAGCCACTGCCTTGCCTGCCATGGTCCACCAGTCACCTCCTTGCTGCATCCCCTCTGCCCTGGCTGCTGGTCTCCAGCCCTCCTACCAGTCTGAATGAATGTTTCCTCCCCAGCTCCTTGGTTGTCTGACTTCCATACAGTTTGATTTTCTGGTAGTTCTGTGTATTTTTTGTTTTTAAATTTGTTGTCCTTCTTTTGGTTGTATGAGGAGACAACGTGTATCTACCTACGCCTCCATCTTGGCTGGAAGTCCAGGAATATTTGTAATCCATGATGTTCCTCAAGAAAAATATTCTCTGTTCTTCCTAAAATCTATATCAAATATGAATGGTAAATCATAAAACTTACAACAAAAGACTTATTCAATTATTTGAGATATGAGAGAAAACTAGATGTATAAACAGGGCCATGTAGTTCCAGCCTTGATGATTTCTGACTATCATATGGCTAGTGGAAAGTGTGAGGGGAAGGAAGGAAATAAATGAAATACAAGGTCTGTCCAGAAAGTATCTGGCCATGTAGCATGAAAAATAGGCATTTACTGAAGAGGACAAAAGAAACACTGTACATAGGACAATGACGCCTCAGTCCCCTTCAAAGTAGGCACCTCAGTACCTCATACAGTTCTCCCAATCCCCATCAGCTGCCCCATCATATTTTCCTGAACCTCATCAATGAGTCTGAAATCTCTTCCCTTTCAAAGGTCATTTTAGTTTTGGGAAAAGCCAGAAGTCGCAGGGCACCAAATCTGAGCTGTAGGGGTTGAGTCACCTGGGTGATTTGATATTTTGCCAAAAAAGCTCTGCATGAGACATGGTACATGAGTTGGTGCATTGTTGTGATGAAACTGCCAATTACCAGCTGCCCATAGCCATGGCCTTCTGAATCATCCGAATAGTTTCTATAGAGGAATGTCCCAGCTTAATGCAAAATCTGATGCAGATTCATTGCTCTACTCACTCAGACATTTTTAATGTGATGGCCACACAGTGTACATGCTCACTCAACAGTGTCTATGCCCCTGCACTGACTAGTACAGTGAGGTTGTCATTGTTCACATATGTGCATTCCAATCCACTCTCCTTGGTTGTCAGGTTACACCAATGACACGCAAATTGTTCTCACTATATTAGCAATGGTTGGACTTTTTCCAGACGGACCTCAAGTACTGTCACCTCAAGTACTGTCATAAAGGATAACAAATGATACAATTTTTAAAGGTGATAACTTAAAAATTCATGTTGTAATCTCTAGGGCAACCTCTAAAAAATATGTCACACAAAGGAGTACATATAAACACTCAAAATGCTACAGTAAAGCAGATGCAACCAAATTATGATATGAGAGAAACAAATGTAACAGAACAAATGAGATAAATAAAAAATGATGCCACTTTGGTAGCACATAATACTAAAATTGGACTCACACAAAAATTAACATGACCCCTGTGCAAGGATGATCACTCCCCCCAAAAAAAACAACCTACCTGAAACTAATATAATATAGAATTGTCAAGTGTCACTGAAAATTTTTATTTTTTTATTTTTTAAAGAAAAGCAGACTGATGCGTGCAGTGACTCTTTTGGATGTGTCTGGAGTCTTAGAAGACTGACTACCCTACCATCTCCTATAAATGGACCTTGAGAGCTTGTTTAGAGGTTCTAGCATGGAAGTGCAACAACTCATATACCTTTGACAAAAGAACAGCCCTCTCCTCTTCTGGGAAAAGTCCTCCTCTTCAAGGTCAAGTGTGCGGTCGGGAGGGAAACACATAACATGGTGAGGGAAGAAGGCGACACCTCCCTCACCAGCTCTATCAGCCAAATCAACCCTGAGACAATGGTGTAACAAATGTTGCAACCCAGGATGGACGGACCTGGAGAACATTATGCTAAGGGAAATAAGCCAGTCAGGGAAAGGCAAATACCGTATGTGGAATCTAATGAACTGAACTAACAAGGAAATTGAGGACAGACTCACAGATGGAGAGCAAAAAAGGAAAAAGGACTCATGGACATATGGACAACAGTGTGGTGATTGCTAAGAGGCAGGGAATATCAGGGGACTAAATGGTAACAGGAAAAAAAGTACAATAAAGATCGAAAAAACAAGATAAAAAATAAATGCCACAAATTGCCCTCACATCCAATAAATAAATATTTTTTTAATACTAAGATAGAAGAAATAAACCCAACTATAGAAGTAATTACATTAAATCTAAATACAATAAATACAATTAAAAAGTATCAGACTAGGAAAAAAGACAAGACCCAACTATAAGGTATTACAAGAAACACATTTTAAATATAGAGACACAGATTCCTTGAAAATAAAATGGGGGAGGGAAACATATATCATTTAAATACTAAGCAGAACAAACCTGATGTAACTATATTAATGTCAGAAAAAGTAGGTTTGAAGAGAAGAAATATTACAAAAAGTCATTTAGTAATGATCATCAACAAGATGATTCTAAATGTATGACAACTAACACAACTTCAAAACATATGAAGCAAAAAACAGAAGTGATAAACAAAGTCTCCAAATATGATTGCAGATTTATAGCTGTCAATAGTTTTAGAACAAGGAAGCAAAACAAAAACAAAGACACAGTAAATGTTAACAACCCTATCAACAAACTTTAAGTATTGTTTATAAAAAAACCAAGCAACTATATAGTACATACATCTTTTTTTTTAAGATTTTATTTATTTTTAGAGATAGGGTAAATGAGGGAGAAAAACATCGATGTGCGAAAGAAACATTGATGGGTACCCTCTCATATGCCCCCAACCCAAGAACCTGCCTGCAACCAGGCATGCGCCTTGACCAGGAATTGAACCAGTTTCACAGGCTGATGTTCAATCCACTAAGGCACACTAGCCAGGGTGGGGTTTTTTTAAAGATTTTTTAAAATGTATTTTTAGAGATGGGGAAGGGAGGAGGAGGAAGAGAGGGAGAGAAACAGTTCATGCTTCTTTTTAAGTGTACATAGAGCAAGCACCAAGATATACCCCATGCTAAACTATAAAAAAGCATCAATAGAAATAAAATAATTGAAATCGGTAGAAGAACCTTCCCAAGATGGCAGTGTAGATAAACATGGCTCACCACCTCGCACAACCACATCAAAATTAGAACTACAGAACAACCATCATTCAGAACCTTCAGAAATCAAGCTGAATGGATGTCCTACAGCTACAGAATTAAAGAAGAAACTACAGAATGACTGGTAGTAGGTGTGGAGAGGCAGAACGGTCAGAATAGTCTGGTCCCACACCCAAGAGTGGTGGATAAAAATCAGGAGGAATATCTCAAGAGGGAAGGGTTCCAGCCCCACACCAGACCACCCAGCCCAGGGTTCTAGTGCCAGGAAAAGAAGCTGCGGTAACTTCTGGCAGTAAAAAACAGGGGGACTGAGTCTGTGGAAGACAGAAACTGCTGGACTCCCTAGCAGCTCCTTTTAAAGAACCTGTACGCAGGCTTACTGAGACTCACTCCCTCTGAGCTCCAGCATGCAGACAGCAGCTTGAAAGGCAGCAGAGACATACGGGGAAGAACTGAATTTTCCAGCACCAGGGTGAGAGCTGGGGTCAACTTTCCTCCCAGAAAGAAGTCCCGGCAGAGGCCATTGTTCCTCTAAGCCCTCCCTCATCAGCCACAGAGCCATCAACCTGGCTCTCGCTCTTTGCCCTACCCTAGTGATTCCCTGAGGCCCCGCCTCACCCAAATTTCGGGCTCACCCAAGCTGTTTCCAGTGCCTTTTCCATTCGAATGGTTTGTCTTGGCCCATGCTTCAGATTTTCCTAAATTCTCTCAAACATGCAGGATCTGGCTTCAGCAAGCCCCATACCTGTCTCTAAGTGGCCCCATGCCCAGCACTAGTAGCAGCTGGTGTTGGTTCACAGCTTGAACTCACCTGGGTACCTCAAAGCCCAGCACAAGTAGCAGCCATCTGCAGATCACTTTCTAGCTAACACTGTATGACCCATGACAAAACGCAGGAGGTGGCTAACCTTGAACGTAACAGCAGCAATCAAGACTCAACTATGACAAGAGAATGTATACAGCCCACACTGTGGGCACAACTTAAGTACACAGCTTAGGTAATAGGGGAGGCTGTGCCAATGGACCGTACAGGACATCTACTACATTAGGCCACTCTACCAAGCCTGGGAGACGTAGCAGCTCTACCTAACACGTAGTTACAAACACAGAGAGGCTGCCAAAATGAGGAGACAAAGAAACATGACCCAAGTGATAGAACGGATCAAAACTCCAGGAAAAGAGCTAAAATGGAGACAAGCAAGCTACCAGATGCAGAGCTAAAAGCACTGGTTATAAGAATGCTTAAGGAACTTAGTGAGGACCTCAACAGCATAAAAAAAATCCAGTCAGCAACAAAGAATACACTAATTAAAATAAAGAACAACATACAGGGAATCAACAGTAGAGTGGATGAAGCCAAGAATCAAATCAGCAATTTGGAATATAAGGAAGCAAAATCAACCAATCAAAACAGCAAGAAGAAAAAGAATCTAAAAAAAATGAAAAAAGTGTAAGGAGTCTGTGGGACAACTTGAAGTGTACCAACATTCGCATCATGGGGGTGCCGGAATGAGAAGAGAGAAAGCAGGAAATCAGAAACCTATTTGAAAAAATGACAGAAAAATTCCCTAACTTGGTGAAGGAAATAGACATACAAGTCCAGGAAACGCAGAGTTTTCCAACAAGATGAACTCAAAGAGACCCATCTCAAGATACATCATAATTAAAATGCTAAAGGTTAAACATAAAGAGAAAATCTTAAAAGCAGCAAGAAAAAATCAGTTAAGTTATCTACATGAGAGAAAGGCCTGATAAGACTGTCAGATGATTTCTCAAAAGAAACTTTGTAGGCTAGAAAGGACTGGCAAGGAATATTCAAGGTGATGAAAAGTTAGAACCTATAACCAAGAACACTATTACCAACAAAGCTATCATTTAGAATTGAAAAAAAGAGCAAGAGCTTGCCAGACAAGAAAAAGCTAAAGGAGTACATCACCACCAAACCAGCATTATGTGAAATGTTAAAGGGTCGTCTTTAAGAAGAACAAAAATATGAACAATAAAATGGCAACAAATGCATTATCTATCAACAATTGAATCTAAAATACAAACAAACAAAACAGAAACAGAATCATAGATACAGTGAGCATTTTGATGGCTGCCAGATGGGAGGTGGTAGGGGGGGATGGGCAAAAGGGGTAAATGGATTCAGAAGGGCAAACTGGTAGATACAGAACGGTCATGGGGATGTAGAGTACAACACAGGAAATGCAGTAGCCAAATAACATACATGCATGACCCATGGACATGGACAATGGTGTAGGGAATGCCTGGATGTGGGGGAGTAGGTGACGGGGTGCAAAGGGGGAAAAAAACTGGGACAACTGTAGCAGCATAATCAATAAAATATAAAAACAAAGAAATAAGTAGAGGATATATTCACTGATCTCTGCAGTATTAAACAAAACATAACAAATAAAAACACCATAATCTGCACACTAAACATGCTTCTAAATAAACCATATATAAAACTTTTCAAAATCACAGATCTCTGGCCAAGTACTCAGTTGGTTAAAATGTCATCCCAATATGCATAGGTGCAGGTCTGATTCCTGGTCAGGGCACATACAAGAATCAACCAATGAATACATAAATAGGTGCAACAACAGGTCAATGTGTCGTCCCCCCCTTTCTCTCCCTCTAAAATCAATTTTTTAAAAAAATTTTTTAAAAATCACAGAGGAAAAATATTTTGAATTAAATGATAATGAAAACAGAACTTGCCAAGAGTTTTTAAAAAGGTTGTCAAATCAAGAAGCTAGGAAATGAGAACAATCCCAAAAGAAGTCAGAAGGAAATAATAAAAGATATTTTAAAAATCAATTAAAAAATGGAAAACAATTAAAAATTCAGTGAAAGCAAAAGTTGATTCTTTCAAAAATATCAATATATTTAAAAATCCTCTAGCTAGACTGATCAAAGAAAAAAATGAAGTCACAAACTGACAATATCAGGCATCAAAGAAGGGACACAAGTACACATCTACAGATATTAAAAGGATATAAGAATATTATAAATAATTCAAACAATAAATTCAACTACTTAAGGTTAAATGAATGAATGCTCAGAAGACAGAACCCACCAAAAATAAAAAAAATTAAAATTCCTGTATCTATTTTAAAACTCAAATAATTAACTGACCTCTCACAAAGAAAATTCCAGGCCTAGATGAGTTTACTGGCAAAAATATTAAACACTTAAGAAAGATAGAATAGTAATCTCACCCGAACTTATTAAGAAATTAGTATGAAGAAATATTTACAAACTCAATTTAGAAGACCAGCATTACCCTGACATCAAAACCCGGAGACAGTAAAAGAAAACAAAATTTCTAATCAATACTGCAAATAAACATAGATATGAAAATTCTTATCAAAACATTATAAACTTAAACCAGGAACATATGAAAAGAATTACTCATCATAATCATATGGGACTTGCTATATGAATTGGTTTAACATTCAAAAAGTAAGTAAGTAGACTGAAAAGAGACTGTATGATCTTCACAATACATACAGAAAAAGCATTTGGTGAAATTTAACTCCACTATCTTTAAAAAAAAAACAAACCACAAAACTCTCAGCAAACTAGTAATAGAAGGGAATATCTAAACCTAAACCTGTGAAATGTAATCTATAAAAATCCTACAACTAACAAAGGCATCCAAATTGGAAAGGAAGAAGTAAAATCTTCTGTTTGCAGAGGACATGATCTTAAATGTGAAAAACCTTACGGAATCCACCCCCCAAAAAATGTTAGAATAAATAAAAAATTTGGTAAAGTAGCAGGATACAATGTCGACACAGAAAAATCAGTAATCGGTTGCATTTCTATACACTAGCAATGAACAATTTGAAAAGGACATTATCAAAAAATTCCACTTACAAAAGCACATCAAAAAAATAGAATACCTAGATATTAATTTAAACAAGGAGGTGAAACATTTGTACAATGAAAACTACAAAACATTTCTGAAAGAAATTAAGGACAGAAGTAAATGGAAAAAACATCTCACATTAATGGATTGGAAGACTTAACACTGGATGTCAATTCTACCCAAAGTGACCTATAGATTCAATGCAATCCCTGTCAAAATTTGCACAACCACAATAATCTATCCTAAAATTCATATGGAATCTCAAGAGACCCTGAATAGCCAAGAGGCCTGAAAAGGAAGAATAAAGCTGAAGTACTTTTTTTAAATTGATTTGAGAGAGAGAGAGATAGAAAGAAACACTAATTTGTTGTTCTGCTAATTTGCTGTAATGCATTCATTGGTTGTTTCATGCATGTGCCCTGATCATGGATCAAAACCATAACCTTGGTATACTGGGACAATGCTCTAACCAACTGAGCTAGTTGGTCAGGGCCAGACTTCTTTATTTTAAAACTTACTAAAAAGCTACAGTAATCAAAAAAGTGTGGTACTGGCATAAGGACAGATACAAACCACTGGAAGAGAGAGCTCAGAAAGAAAACCTTACATGTATGGTCAAATGATTTTGACAAAGGAGTACCAAGACCATTCAGCAGGAAAAGGTCAATCTCTTCAACAAATAATGTTGAGAAAACTGGATATCCACTTGTAGGGGAAGGGCATTGGACCCTTACCTCACACCACACAGAAAAGTTAACTTAAAAAGGACCAAAGGCCTAAAAAAGACCTAAAACTATAAAATTCTTCAAAATAGGGCAAAAGCTTCATGACAATAGGATATGGTAATGACTTTATGAATATGACACCATGCACAGGCAACAAAAAATAGACAAGTTAGTCCTGGCCAGCTGGCTCAGTTAGTTGGAGCATTATGCCATGTACCAGAGGTTCACTCCCAGTCAAGAGTCAGAGCACATACAGGAGGAAGCCCATCAATGTTTCTCTCTCATATCATTGTTTCCCTCTCTCTCTCTCCTCCTCTCCCTCCCTCCCTTTCCATTCCTCCCTACCTCTCTCCTTTCCTCTCTCTATAGAAATCAATGAGCACATCCTCAGGTAGGGATTTAAAAAAATTTTTTTTAATAGACAAGTTAGACTTTATTAAAAATGTTGTACATCAGCACTGGCTGGTGTGGCTAAGTGGACTGAGCACTGGCCTGTGGACAGAGAAGTCACTGGTTTGATTCCCGGTCAGGGCACATGCCTGGGTTGCAGGCCGGGTCTCTGGTTGGGGGCCTGAGAGAGGCAACTGATCGCTGTTTCTCTCATACGTCATGTTTCTCTCCCTCTCTTTCTCCCTCCTTTCCCCTCTCTCTAAAAATAAATAAATAAGTTTAAAAAAAAAATTTTGTGCATCACCCTTACAAGTGTGACTCGGTTGGTTGGGCATCATCCTGCAAAGCAAGAGGTTGCTTGTTCATTTCCTGGTCAGGGCACATGCTTGTGTTGTTGGGTCCAGTTCTGGGTTTGGGCAGATGTGAGAGGCAACCAACAGATGTTTCTCATCAGTGTCTCTCCCTCCCTCCCTCTCTCTAAAAATAAATTTTAAAAATCTTTTTAAAAAAATTTGTGCATCAGAAAACAGTATCAACGGAATAAAAAGGCAACTCACAGAATAGGTTAAAAATATTTACAAACCTTGTATCTGGTAAGAGATTAATATCCAGAATATATATAGAACTCCTAAAACTTAACCAAAAAATCACCCCAATTCAAAAATGGGCAAATGACTTGAACAGACATTTCTCCAAAGATATAGAAATGGCCAATAAGCACATGAAAAAATGCTGAATATCACTATTTGGGAAACAAATTAAAATGACAGTGGGATACCACCTCATACTCATCAGGATGGTTAATATCAAAAAATAGAAAGACTGTGGAGAAACTCTGAAACCCTTAAGCACTGGTGGTGGAAATGTAAAAAAAAAATACAGCTGCTGCGGAAACTACATGGTGGTTCCTGAAAAAAATTAAAAATAGAATTACCATTTGATCCAGTAATTCCACTTCTGGGTATATATTCAAAATAACTGAAAACAGGGTCTTAAAGAGATACCTGTACATCAATGTCCACAGCAATGTTTTTACAATGGCTAAAACATGAAAGCAACCCAAGTGTCCACTGACAGATAAGTAAATAAGCAAAATGTGGCATATACATACAATAGAATATTATTCAGCCTTTAACAGAAAAGAAATTTTGACACATGGTGCAACATGGATAAAATTCAAGGACACCACAATAACAGAAATAGAGTAAAATGGTAGCTGCCAAAGACTGGGGATAGAGAGGAATGGGGAATTATTGTTAATGGGTGCAGAGTTTCAGTTTTACAAGATAAAAAAAGCTATGCAAGTGAATAGTGGTGATGGTTGCAGATTATAAATGTTCTTGATACCACTGAACTGTACACTTAAACGGTAAGATGAAAAATTTTATACGTATTTTACCATTATTCTTTTTTTTTTAATAGCAAAAGAGTTTTTTCAGACATACAAGAGCTGAAAGAATTCAGCAGCAGCAGCAGCACACCAGCAAGACAAGAAGTACTAAAGATAAGTCCTTCAGGAAAAAGTAAAATGACACTACATGAGAATCAGGGTTTACCCAAAGGAATGAAGAGTACTAGAATTGTAAATGTCTGAGTACCAATTATAAATGTATTGCCTCTCAACTCCAAATCTACTCTTCTCTGCCTTGCCTTCTGATATTGGAGCTGGCACCTATAAACATTTCTCCTTTGCCAGCTGGCACAATGTTAACAACCTTTATCAGCAGATGGCACTGAAGGAGTACTCCAGAAGGAAGGGGGTTTTCTTCTCATTAAAGTGTGCTCTAAACTGCTTGCTCCAGTAGAGGCTAGTGGCATGCAAGACACACCCAATGGCCCTCTCCCCAGGTGCCAACTTCCCACAAGTCTCCAATGACACACACACAACCTTATGATTGGTTTCCTAGAAAGTTCTGAAAGCACCCCAGGGGGAAGAAGTCTCCCCAGAGAATTATGCTAGTGCCCAGCTATCTTCTTAGTCAGGTTCAGCAAGGGGCTTCCTAGTGACTTTTGTCAGCACCCCAGAAGGGAGGTTTCCTGCTTGCCAAGAAAAACCCGCAGCACTTCAAACTTGCCCAGCATCCAGTGGAACACACTCTCCAACAAGATCTGAATCTCAGCCTTCAAGCTGAGAGATGGGGCATCTTTCATATTTGTTTCAGCCCTGGAGTTAGTAGTGGGTAACCTTCTACCTGCTATTCTGTATAAAGTTCTCTTTCCCCCTTAGGGTTCTCTGTAACTGGTTAATAAGTCTTCATATTAAACTTTCCCTATTCAAATCACCATAAGGTTTCTGATCTCTGACTAATAAAGGAATGGTACTGGCAGTGATCACAATAGATATGCCCACAAAGGTGGGATTTGAAGATTGGCTAGGTCGTGTCCTTGGGCTTAAGCATAGGGCTCAAGCAGCAAATAGGAAGTTAATAATCCCTGGCATGCAGTGGCATCAGAGTTAATCAAGCTATCACCTGTAGCTGACTGTGATGAAGTGCCAACTGAAGCAAGTGCCTTGGCAAGCCAAATGGCTGTAGCATTTGACTGTTAAAGCAATAATGATGACTACAAGGTCTCTGGTATCAGATGGGTTCTCTAAGGGCTCTTCATCAGTTACAGAAAAAAATAAATTCAGGTCCATTAATTCTCAGATCAAATCACAGTCTAAGAAACAGTACTTTTCATGACAGTATTAAAAAAGAGTGTTTGCCCTGGCCAGGTGGCTCAGTTGGTTGGAGCGCTGTCCTGTATACCGAAAGGTTGCGGGATCCATTCCCAGTCACGCTGTGTTCAAGAGGCAGTCAATCAATGTTTCTCTCTCACATCAAATGTTTCTCTTTTTCTTTCTCTTTCTCCCCCTCTCTGTCTCTTTAAAATCAATAAACATAACCTCAGGTGAGGATTTTTTAAAAATTCTTAATTCTTGTAACCTAACCACAGGTTGTTAAGAAATACGAAACTTAACTGGATAAATAGCTGAATTACATCATTAAATGAATTCATAGTCTCACCAAATTTCTCATATGAAAGTAAGAGCAGTAACTGGGGGGAAAAAATGGGACTCTGAAACTCAGAATGGGAATATGTGGTTGAACCAGAATGAAAGGGACAAGTTCAAACCTCCAATGGAAGTAACTTACCGTTCTACATATAAGGAGAGTAGCCTTCCTTTGCTTGAAAATTCTGTCATATCCTATGTGCAACAAATGACTTGCAGGAGGATGTTCATTCTCTTCGTGACCAACCACAATCAATCCTATTGCCACTAAATTTGTAAGCAGGTTCAAATATCAGCACATTATAGAGATACAAATATGGTACAAATATTACCCAAGAGAAAATACCTTACAAACTACAAAATGCCAGGATTTTGCTAACACACAAAGGCAAAACCCTGGAAGATATGTGTACAACATCAGATACTAAGGGTATCAGAACAAGGAGATTAGAATTCATTGATATAGGTGAGCTTAATACAGATTCTGAATTTAATGTGTTAGCTTGTGCAGTTGAAAAAAGTTCTAATGGCTTGCGTGTTGACTGAAACTTATACTTAGCAATAGCTGATAATCATTAAGGAAATACAAACCAAAGCTACATGAACAACCCTGGTCAGTGTGACTCAGCTGGTTGGAGCATTGTTCTGTAAACCAAATGGTTGCAGGTTCAATTCCTGATCGGGGCACATGCCTTGGTTGCGGGGTTTGGTCCCCAGTATGGGTGTATGCAAGGCAACAGATTCATGTTTCTCTCTCATTATCGAGTTTCTCTCCCTCTCTCTCTTCTTCCTTCCCCTCTCTCTAAAATCAATAAGCGTGTCCTTGGGTGATGATTTTTTTGAAAAAGTACATGAACAATGAACATTTAATAAGGTTTGATAAAACTGAGACACTAGAGTTTCACTGGTATTATGAGGAAGGGAAAGTCCAAAGGCTTGGGGTGACAGGAATATTGGAGTGGATTTGTCCTTTGCAACCTGTACACCAACTATGTACACCAACTATCCAACTACATTCCCTAGGAAAGCCCAGGAGACACTATACTGGTCAGGGGAGCTCAGCACACTTGAAAAGCTGTGTGGCTGCTCTCCTTTGTACATCAGGTATGTCAATAGGGAATGTCACCACTAAGATGGGCTCTCTTGATTTCACTGAAGATGATGCGATCCCAAAGTAGCAGAGGTTAAGTGGCAGAGCTTAACCCCAAAGATAAGGGCAGCAGGAGCATACGGGTAATCAGAACGCTTTGCCCCCCCCCCCCCCCCAGGGATCTCTGGCAGTGGCTAATCATGATGCTCCTAGGAATGAAACAGATAGGCAGTTTAATCTGCATAACACGAAAATGCCTTAATCTGGTGGCCACAACCAACTTGAGACATCACAGTGGAAGTCGCGTACACTTGCCCAGTTTCCAGACCTAGCTGATTTGCAGACCCATGACCTCTTGACTAAGGGGAGAACAGGTCATCCTGAAGGACTTCACACCATCACCACAAGTACACACCATAAATCTTCCTCCAAGCCTTCCCCAAAGGGACTGAACGTCATTTAGAACAGCAGTGCTTTTCAATCAAGGGTAACTTTGCTCCCCAAATCTAGAAAATTTTTTAATGTTTGGAGACATTTTTGGTTACCATAAGCTAGGGAGTTCTACTGAGATCTAGTGGGTAGAAGCCAAGATAGAGGTCAAGATGTACACAACAGACACAACAAAGAATTTTCTTGACTTAAATACCCCCACAGGATCTATGGGGGTATTTAGACCTCCTCTCCCTGACCTCCTCACCTACTACTCACCACCTTCTTGTTCGCTCACCTTCACCTACCAAGTCTGTGCTGTTCACAAAACATGCACAGCACTCTGCTGCCTCACATCCCCTGTCCTTGTTCCCTCTACCTGAATGTTCTTCCTCTTAGATGCCGAAATGGCTTGCTTTCTCGTCTCCTTCAGATTTTTGCTTAAATGTCATTATTTAAAATTGCATTCCCTTTCCACCGCAGCATATTATACCTCCTTTTTCTGCTTTGTTTCTCTACAGAAATGTTCCATTTTAAATCCTCTACATTACTTAATCAGCATTTATCTCTCCCATCACTAGAATGTAAACTCAGTAAGAGTTGAAATTTTCTCCACTTTATTATTCATTACTTTATCCTCAGTACCTACAACAGTTCCTCATACAGACACTCAAAGATCAGAATGAAAGCATGAATGGTGACTGGATGTGGAGCACTAAGGAATTCTAAGATGATTCCTACAGTGATTATCCGCTCTTTATCTGCACATTATCTCATTCTTCTGAAACCAATCACTTCTGTTTGTGATGTATTTCACAGTCTTTCCTTTTTAAAAATGTGATAATCACCCTGACTAGCATGGCTCAGTTGGTTGGGTGTCATCCTGCAAAGCAAACAGTTGCTGATTTGATTCTTGGTATGGGCACAGGCCTGGATTGTGGGTTCGGTCTCCGGTCGGGGGACACATACGAGAAGCAGCCTATCAGTGTTTCTCTCCCTCTTTTTCTCCCTCCCCCTCTCCTTAAAAATAAATAAAACCTTTAAAAATGTGATAATTTTTTTTAAGGTAGTCAACTCTAATCTATCATACTTTTGAATTATTTTTTGTTTGTTTGTTTTTATGGTCTATGCTTAAAAAGGCATTCCTCATATCAAGATTTAATATTTACCTACTTTTCTTTAGGTATTTTAATAGTTTCATTTTCTTCTTCTTTTTTTACTTGTTGGTCAACACAGTTGTCCCCATTTTTTCCCATTACTCTCCCCTGCCCTACCCAACCCCCACCCAACCTCCCACATACTAGTTTCATTTTCTTAGATTTATATATCCCATCCCTCTAGAATTTATTTTGGCATCTGGAGTAAGAAAAAGATCTAACTTTATTTTTGCCCAAATGACTAGCAGACTAGTCATTAATGAATCCAAACATCATTAATGAATAATTAATAACTATATTCTTATATACGGACATTAATTGGTTTATTTGTAATAATCTGAGTATTACTATACTGGTATATTCAAGATTCTGTAGAACAAGGTACCTGCCCATTCCCCTACTCCTGCATGCCCCCATTATTCTTCTAATTCAAAATTGTTTTGGCTGCCTTTCACATATTTATAATTCCTAATGAACCTGATATCATTGTTTTCTCAAATTCTACCCTCCTCCTCATCAAAATGAAAAACAAAACTCCACTGCACTACTGACTGAAATATTTTAATGGGACATATTTTTACAATATTTGGCTTTTCCCATCCAGAAACATGGTACATCAGTCTATCTTTTTTCAAGAATCATCAAAGCTTGGGGCTTATAGATTCTCCTTTACATAGCCTGAATGGGTTCCCATCTCATTCTTCCTCATTCTAGCCAGCTAAATAACCTTGACAAGGCACTTTTCCTATTACCCTCAAGATTAACACTGTATTACAGGGTCATTTTGAGGATTAATGAGTTAAAACATATGCTTAAAACAATGCTGAATAAAAATCAGTTGTGACTATTGTTTTATTATCATGTCCTTAGGTAAAATCTTATCACTTTCTTTAAGTCTCACATATTTCTCATTATGTTTATCCCAAGGAATTTTAATTTTTGATTACTTTGTGAATCAATCTCTTTTAAAAACATGTTTCCCAACTACTTATAGTCAAGTTATTGGGTTTTGTGAGATTTTTTTTAAATATTTTTATTTTGTAAGTAGGCATTTTACTGTTCTTTGTTACAATCCCAATGTTTCTTCTTTTCCTTGGGATTGTTTTCATTTTTGCATTTTTACTTCTTAGCCATAAAATATTTTCTATTGATATGATTGAGATCTACAGGTAAATAACTATGTCACTGAAAATAATAATACTGTTCCCCAGCTTTACACCTCTTATTTCCTTTCCTCATCTAACTATATTGCCTAGAACTTTCAGAACAGTAATAACTGATTATGGTAATAGCAAGCATCCCTCCAAACTTTCCAGGGTTGCTGGATTCTAATACATATGAAAGAAATAACCCCCTATTCTTAGTTTTATAGAATAGGACTTTATCAGAAATGAATACTAAACATACCAAGGTCTTTTTTTGGAATCTTCATATAAGAATTTTTCTATTTTGGAAAATATTTTTTAAAACATGAAAATAAATTGTTCCTCAAAGGTTTCGAAGAAAGATTGGAAACTTGAGGGGTTGTTCGCTAACATTATTTACCATTTCCTAAACAGATATTAGCCTATTCAGGTTTTTACTTCTTGAATCATTTTGGTAACTTATTTTAGAAAATCTTCCATTTCATCTCATTTATACCTGTATCAGCACTGAGTTAACTATACATATAGTAGTTCAACACATTATCCCAATCTATTTATGGTTATAGCCTTTTCTTCTCCTTAATACTATTTCTATTTTCCTTTTTTTCCTCCTTAATTAAACTTGTCAGAAACTTGTTTATTGGTCTACACACACACGCACACACGCGCACACACACACACACACACACACACAGAGCAGCTCTTATTTTCATCAGTCTATAGATTTTTCTATTTAATTCATTTTTCTAACACATTATTTTCAACTTTATTAATTCTTCCCTTGTGCTTTCCTCAGGTTTATTTCACTGTTTAATATATAAAGTTGAATATTTAATTCATTTTTTTACACTAAAAGCATTTAATGTTAAATACCTTCTTTAGAGTGTAATTCTGTATATATTCCAGGTTGTGATACGGCATGTTTTCATTCTTTTGGGTTTTTTTAAAAAAGATTTTATTTATTTATTTTTAAAGAGAAGGGCAGGGAAAAAGAGAGAGGGAGAGAAACATCGATGTGTGAGGGAAACATTGATCGGTTGCATGCACCCCAACCCGAGACCAGCCCGCAACCCAGGCATGTGCCCCAACCAGGAAACAAACTGGTTACTCTTTGCTTTGTGGACCAATGTTCAACCCACAGAGCCACACCAGCCAGGGCTCTTTTTTTTTTTAATTGAGGTATGAATGACATATAACTCACTGTTATATTCCTAAGAGTTTGTAATTAAAGTTAATTGCAACTTCTTTAACCCGACAGCTGCTTAGAAGTTCTAAAATTTCCAAATGGTTGGGTTGTTTTAAATGACACTTTACTCAATTTGACTCTATTGTACTGTGGTCACATAATGTAGTCTCTAAATATTAAGGCTGTAAAATGAAGTGTAAATTATGATTAATTTCTGTAAATGTCCCATGAGAGTGTAAGAAGAAGGTAGTCTTTTCACCAGAATTGTACCAAACTCAAGTAAACTTCAGTTCCTCCAGGGGTGTCCAACCTGTGGCCCAAGGGCTGCATGCAGCTCAGGATGGCTATGAATGTGGTCCAATACAAAATGTAAATTTACTTAAAATATTATGAGATCTTTTTGTGATTACATGTCACAATGTATTCAATGCGTGGCCCAAAACAACTGTTCTTCCTTTGTGGCCCAAATATGACAAAAGGTTGGACACCCCTGCTTTTGTGTTATATACTTTAATGCGAGGTTTTTTCTGATACATTAAGATTCATAGCAGTTACCACCTCAATGTTAATTGTATCTTTACAAACGTAAAGTCAGAAATTTGTGGCAGTTAATCACTTTGCCATGAATACTTTTGCTTTAATATTAAAATTATAAGTTTTCCTATATGGACTTTATGCATACTTTTATTTTTAACTTTTATTAGTTTCATTTCATTTTTTAGAAAAAAATTTTGATTGATTTTTAGAGAGAGATGAAGGGACAGAAAGAGACAAAAATTGGTTTGTTTTCCACTTATTTATGCATTCTCTGGTTGACTCTAATATGGGCCCTGACCAGGGATCAAACCCACAACCTTACTATATCCAGACAATGCTCTAACCAACTGAACTATCCAGCCATGGCCTAGTTTCCTTTCATTTTAGATTTCTCTTAAAACCAACAAGATTACATTCAATCTGAGAATCTCTGTCACTTTAGCTATTTAAATAGTCTTCAAATGAGTCAAATTATAAACATGCAAAATTCTTAGAACAAAGATTCCTACACTGGGTAGAAATTTCAAAGAACCCTGCTAAATATAAATTTTAAGATCATATAACTTTAAAAAACGATCAAGCGTATGGTCTCTGAATACCACTTCCCACTAAAAAGAACCAAGGCTCCTGATTTCAGGTGTGGAGTGGGGAATGTATAGATGAGCCTGATTCATCTAGCACCAGAAAGCAAGAAAGTTATCAAAGATTACAGGGGTCATAACAAAATGATTCAAGAGCTAACTTGAAGAGGTTTTACTGATCAAAGATGGTACAATAAACTGACGCAAAATAAATATTTATAAATCTACTTATAATGATTTATCATGATACCCCTCTCATTCCCCCCCAAAAAAGCCTTCATTAGTCGGAGGCTGCTGGGGCATCAACTTATTCTTTAAAATCACTTTTTTGTATTAACATATTTCAAGGTAATAAGGAAAGCAAACAATTGATAAGAGAAAAGTCTTCTCTATAAAATATAATCATAACTAATAGATGCTAGAGAAATAAAAAAATGTAAAAATCATCATTTTATAACCCCTAATGAAACAGTGAATTAAGAACTAATTATCAATGAATGCTAAAACCATTAGGTCAAAAACTGAAGGGGAACTTTCAATCTATAGATAGGGCTGACATCATCTCACTGGAACGAACATCACTAAAAAGTGGTGTGCTTCCACTAGTGGTGTCATAGGAAGAACACAAAAGAACATGAAATCTTTCCAAGAAAACAAAATTTAACCTGAACCTAAATCACACTTCTAACATACAGTTTATAGGAAACATGAGGGACAGAGGAACATGTTTCATGTCACCAGAATATAATCTGCAAAACCCAGAATGTGGGAAATGCTGCACAAAAAATCATACAGTATCTTCTAAAAATGAAGGGCATTTTTTTTTAAATGGGAAGATTTACTGATTAAGGCACTGATGAAACATAGCAACAACACGATGCTTGTTGTAACAACACACAAACTTTGTTTTACCTTTCTGAAACAAATAAGAAAGTTAAACAGATAAGAGTATTAGGTGATACTAAAAAATTACCGCTGATTTTCTTCAGTGTGATAATAGTTATTATGGGTTTTTTTTTAAAGATTATCTGTTAGAGACATACTTTATGTAAGTATTGATAGGTAAAATAAAACACGTCTAGAATTTCCTTTAAAAATATTATAGGGAAAGAAATGTGGAACAGGTAAGAGGTCAAAAGATTAATTATGAATATTTGAACGTTAAACTGTTTGTTCTATATTTGTCTTAAAATTTTCATAACAAAGATTTTTTTAAAGTAGTAATCAACTGGCCCTGGCTAGGTAGCTCGGTTGGTTAGTTTCGTGATGATACAACACACCAAGGTTGCAGGTTTGATTCCCAGTCAGGGTACATACAAGAAGCAACCAATGAATGTGTAAATGAAACAACAAATCAATGTTTCTTTCTGTCTTTCTTTTTTTCCTTTTCTTTCTTTCTTTCTTTCTTTCTCTCCTCCCCTCGCCTTCCCCTCTCTCTCCAATCCATCAATCAATCAATAGTTTTTAAAAAGTAGTAATCAACTGAGAAACCTCTTAAGGGCAGAGATGTAGTCTTCACAATAAACAAACAGCTTTTTTTCTGAATAAAACTTCTTACAACAACCCTAAAAATAACTCACTATTTTGGGGCCTTTCTGTATTCTTGTCTTCCAACAAATGACAACTAAAAAATAAATTATTTTCCACATATAAAATTACTTTAAGGAAACTGCTTCTCTAAAATATATGTTAAGACATCAAACATGAAAAAAAACTGGACAGTAAACACGCATATTTTCTTTAACTATCTTTGGAGAAACATTTGAACTCTAACATATATTCTATGAAAATATAAAGATCATATAAAGAAGGAAGTAAGTTAGAATGATATATTGGAATTCAAGAACTTCTGAAAACATCAATTTCAGGAAAACAAAAGGGTTGAATGAAAGAATAAGTGGAGCAAACATTTGCTTCTTAAATAATTCAAGTGTCACATAGAATAGAAGGCAAGAAAATAGTAATGTTCACTCCAGAAAATACTAATGTTCGCTCCCACTTCCTGGCAATGTCTTCCAAGGCTTCTGTGACACTATCCTTGGCAACTACTCCCACTTTGCTTCTTGAAATTCCACCTAGTATACACCAGGTTTTATGTGCACTAACCTATTGAAACCTACAAAGGGCTAGTATCTTCATTTCCACTTTATCCATAAGGTACCAAAAACCACGTTACTAGTAAGTACCAGGACCAAAATACTACTGACAGTGGTTCTCTATAATCCTCCACCTTCTTTCTCCCCCATAACCTATTTCAGAAGGCATAAACTGATAAAGACTGGACGTCTGTGTACTCTAAGGAATGGGAGGGGTGATTCTGAAGCATATTGCCAATTAAAAACAAATACACCATAATGAGTTTTTCCCTGAGTCTTCTGATGTTATCTGCTGATTCCCACAATTTTAAATTTGTATCTATGTAGGTATGTTCCCCAGCCTCAATCACAATTTCTGCTCTTTGAAAAACACTCTTAAGAAAACAAAGATGAGCCACAGAATATGAGAAAATATTTGCAAACATTTATCTAATAAAGGATTTGTATCCAAAATACGTAACACACAAAATGAAATATAAGAAAACATATATGACCCAGCAATCTCACCCAAAGGGAAGGGAAACATGTTTATGCAAAAACCTATAGGCAAGAAATTCAGACTGCTTTTTTTCTGTGAAAAAGAAAATGTTACTGAAGACACTTCATTTCATTACTTAGTTGTCTCCTACTGAAGATTCACATCTGAAATTACTTTTAGAATCAGTGCTATAAAATGCTGTTGCTTCACAGAAGCAGTAATATTTGCTCCATTTTGATAATGAGGCATAGTTTACTAATCATATTTCTGATCAATCACACTAAAATGATCTTATCTGTAATTTTCTTTACCATGGTCCTTATTTGTTTTCATCTTTTTAAATACATATCTTTTTGTAAACTGCCTCAAACTCTATGTAGGAACAGTTAAATTTGAACAAATATGTATAAAGCAATTATATCCAGCATAATAAGCTTTTTCCTTTTCATTCTTTTTCGGTAATAACACTTTTTCCTTTTGTATATTCTGCTTTAAATATTTCTTGAAGCAGAAATTGTTAAAGGTAGTATGTTCTTGCTAAAATATATATAGGATGATTTTTAAAAACCTTATAGGCAAATATTTACAATGACTTATTTATAATCACCAAAAACTATACACAATACAATTGTCTCTAAACTGGCAAAATGATAAACTGTGGTACATACATAAAATGGAATATTAGCCACTAATAAATACAACAACGTGAATGATTCTCAAACATGTTATGCCAAAATAAGAAAAACTGAAAAGGCTGCAAACTTTAAGATATTCATATGACTTTCTGAAAAGGCAAAATTATAGACTAGAAAAGAGATCAGGGGTTAGAGGTAGGGGAAAGGCTAGCTATAAACGGACATGAAAGAATCTGGGGGATGATGGAACTGTAGTGGTAGTTACCAAACTATATGCACTTGTCAAAACTTTGGACAAGTCTTTAGGATATATGATTGAGTAACTACCAGTGGTACTCAACCAGAGCAATTTTGCCTCCACCCCCACCCCCTTCCTCCCAGGAATCATTTGGCAATGTCTGGAGATAATTTAATTGTCACAAATAGGGAGTCAGTGCTACTGGCATGTAGTTGACAGATGGCAAATATGCTGCTAAACATCCACAATGCACAGGACAACTCACCCCACCCCCAACAAAGAATTATCTGGTCCATAATGACAACAGTACCAAGGTTAAGAAACTCTGATCTAGATACTATACTAAAGTTGTTACATAACCATCAGTAAATTAGACCAGGAGGGCAACCTAATGTCAGGAAACAATAGTTTCCTCCTTCATTTCCATCTCCATTTATGGTGCCACCAACTATCTAGTTTTTTTGTTTGTTTTGTTTTGTCTTATCTTGTTTTATCTTATCCTTACCCAAGGACATTTTTTCATTTCTTTTCAGAAAGAGAAGGCAGCGCAGAGTAAGACAGAGAAAAACTGATGCAAGAGAGAAGCATTGACTGGTTGCCTCCCGTACATGCTGGGACCACCAGGAATCAAACCGCACCCTGGGTATGCGCCTTAACTGGAAATTGAACTGGCAACCTTTCGGTTATAGGACAACGCTCCAACCCACCAAGCCAGACAAAGCCAGAGCAATACCTAGTTTCTCAAGGTGAAAAACTAGGGGTCAACAGTGTTCTTTATTTCCCTACAGTCATCAGCAAGTCCTATGAAGTCCTCCAAAATACATCACGATCAATTCTGACCATCTCCACCTATCCACACCATGATTATTTCACATGAGGATTACGCCGACAGCCCCTAAGTGACCCTGTTTCCCATCTTACTCCCTGAAGTTTGTCCTGTACACAGAATCTAAAGGAATCTTTTAAATAAATCATATTTTAAAATCACACAATGGCTTCACAGAGAAATATCTAACATTGTTTCTTCCCACTCCAATCACTATCGTATTATCTCATACTATATTATTTTCTTTACCACCTGAAATTATTTTATCTATTTCTTGTTTATTTTCTATCTTGCCCCATCACTATCACAAACTTTTGTCTTTCTTGTTCATTATTATTTCTCCAGCACCTAAAACCAAGCCTGATATTTGTTGAATAAACAAATCTCTCTTATACTGAGGTTGGTCTATTTGCTCTAATGGGACCAAAGAGTAACAAACAATACAACTCTGAAGGAAGGAGGCAATCTCCTGAAGTAAACTGATATCCAGTCAGCCAAATGACAACTAATTATATAGGTCAGGATACTAGGTCATTAAAAGAAAGGGCAAAAAATGAATTCTTTCCCCCTAGATTTCAACCTGTTTCTTGGTTCCAAATAAAAGATGTCCTCTGCTGACTAGAAGACAGGCTGAAGTTTTGCAGGTTAATATTGCCCATTGCTCCTTGATCAGCCATATATAAAAGACAATTACAAATCTTTTATAATTCCTTCCTACTAAACTTTTAATAAAGTCTTGTTTAAAAGTCACAGGCTGGTCTCAACTGTTCTGGGTGGCATTTAAGCAAAGATAAGATTCTGTCTCTACATTTGGAATGCAGGGCCAAAGTAGAACCCCTACCAAGGCTAGTACAACAGTAGCAGAGAAAATCAGAAAGAAACTCTCCCTGAAGGAAAAGTAAATTTCTTTGAGGAGAGTGAGAGCTGTGAGGCAACCTGCCTCTTGCCACAGGGAAAAGAACACAAACAGTGCCTATCTTGGAGAATTGCAATAGTATCTTTTTTGTAATTAATATATTTACTTTCCTACTGAAAAAATATAAGTTCTTAGAACAATCTAATTCCTTTTATTCCCCTTGTGACTTCTATGCAATTGTTCTAAATTGTTTAATTTTTAAATTGAGTACATAATAACTTTAAATTAAAATACATGACAATACTTTCAGAGAAGTCGTGAGGGGTAAAAATGGAATTAAAGTGTTCTAAGATTTTGCGGGTTTTTTTATTTTTATTTTACTGTATGTTTTCCCTTACCATTTATACCCTTTATACCTTCCGCCGCCTCCATCCACTCCTGTACCCCTCGCAATCACCACACTGTTGTCCTTACCCAAGAGTTCTTTCTTTTTTTCGCCTTTTGTTCTATCCCTCCACCCTCCCAATCACCATCTCCTACCCCGAGCTGTGGCCTACTAAGAGTTGAATTGCAATAGTATTAAGGGAGCCAACTTGTTATATCATAGATGAACAGCTTTCATTTTCAAATATAAAGCAGTCTCCAAGGGTATAAAATGAATGGGGTAGACAAAACAATAGAGAAGGGAAAGGGAAAAGAAGAAATGTTAAGGTGCGCTAAAAGAAAGAAGACAAAGCAAGCAAAATGAGTACCAGAACTAGGTGGCAGCAGAAATAAAGTTTTTAAAATCATATCTGAAGTAATCTCCACAAGACTTAACAATTAAAACTGAATTAGAGAAAGGGAAAAAGCAAGATGACAAAGAGGTTTCTAACTTGGGTGGCTAAAAGACAATAATTAAAAGAGAGACTACAGAAAGAAAAACAGGTAGAGAAGAAATGGGGCACTATTTGGAAGAGCAAGTACTTGCCAGGGAATAAAGGGTTCAGTTTAAAAAAAAAAAAAATGAAAGTTTCATTTTAGGCATACTGAATTAGCAATAACTGTAAGACATCAAAATACAAGTAAAGCACTATTACTATAGAAGAGATTAACCCAAGAAAAATATAGGCCGAGGGAACAATACTTACTCAGCATGCAAACCATTAAAGATGACCTAAAAGAAGCAATTCAAGAGAACCATGAGAATGCCATCTTATAAATAAGGAAGAAGTTTCAAGGGGGAATGGGCAATAGAGTCAGACATCTAAGAGATCAAATAAGAAAAGTTCTTTCCTTGCCATGGTAGCTCAGTTGGCTACAGCGTACTCCCAATATGCCAAGGTTGTAGGTTCGAACCCCTGTCAGCGCACGTGCAAGAATCAACCAATTAATACATAAATAAGTGGAACAACGCATTGATGTTTCTCTCTCTCTTCCTCTCTCTCTCAAAGGGGAGACAGCAAGAGAGAAAGATCTGAAAAGCATCTATTAGACTTGGTGGTTCTTCATCTTTTTTTTTAGACAGAGGGGAAGGGAGGGAGAAAGACAGAGAGAGAAACATCAATGTGTGGTTGCCTCTCACACAGCCCCTACTGGGGACCTGGCCCACAAACCCAGGCACGTGTCCTGACTGGGGAATCAAACCAAGGACCTTTTGGTTTGCAGGCCAACACTCGATCCACTGAGCTATACCAGCTGGGGCTAGACTTGATGATTCTTATGTCATTTAGGTGATCTTGAAGAGAATTTCAGTAGCAAAATAAGAGAAAAAGGCAGATGTGAACTGAGGGACAAATGAAAAATATACAACTGATACCGTCTCATAAAGGTAAACATCAAAAAGCTTGTCTGAGTTCAGACTGCAGTTTCTACTATTTCCCACTGAAAGGTACCTGGGTTTCTTGTAGTTAGATCCAAGTCTGAGATAGTAATATATAGGATGAGCCAAAAAGAGAAGAAACTTATAAGAATTACTGGAGTTCAGTCAAAAGGACACAGGAGCACAAGTGTTTTATTCTTTTTTATACTAATAAAAATCAAATCAGTTCTTTGATTTCATTTCTATTATTCATTGCTAGTGTGTAGAAATACAACTGATTTTTGTGTGCTGATATTTTTATCCTGAATTTTGCTGAATTTATTATTAACTCTCACATGGTTTGGGGTTTGGTTTTGTTTTGGGTGGATTTCTATGTAGGGTTTTCTACATATGTGATCTAGTAATCTGTAAATGTGGCTGTGCTTCTTTCTTTCCAAGTTGGATGCCTTTCTTTCTTTCTTTCTTGACTAACTGCTCTGATTAAAACTTTAAATACATTATATATCAGTGCCAAAAGATGGCCTCATCTTATTCCTGATCTAAGAGGAAAACTTTCCATCTTTCACCATCAAATATGATGCTAGCTATGACTTTACATATGTGGCCTTCATCATGTTGAGGAAGTTCTCTTCCTAGTTTACTGAATGTTTTTATAAGATAAGGCTGTTGGATTTTTTTTCAAATGGCTCTTCTACATCAACTGAGATGATCATGCAGTCTTTTTCTTTCACTCTATTAATATGATATATTACATTAATTGATACTTAGGAAAAATTTAACCAAGGAGGTACAAGATTGGTACATGGAGAGACTTGTACAAAACATTGCTGACAGAAATTAAAGAACTACATAAATGGAAAGATATCTCATGTTCACTGACCAGAAGATGTAATAGTGTTAGGATGACAATATTACTCCAGAGATTTACAAACTGCATTCAATCCCTACCAAAATCCCAATGGCATTTATTGCAGAAAGGAAAAAAAAAACCGTACTAAATTTCACATGCAATTTTAAGGGACCCCAAATACCCAAAAGAATCTTAAAGAAAAAAAAAAACTGAAAGGCTCACATTTTCCAATTTCAAACTTGTTACAGCTGTAGTTATCAAAACAATGTAGTACTGCCCTGACTGGTGTGGCTCAGTGGATTGAATGCTGGCCTGCGAACTGAAAAGTTTCATGTTTAATTCCCAGACAGGACACGTGCCTGGGTTGCAGGTCAGGTCCCCAGTTAAGGGTTTGTGAGAGGCAACTCATCGATGTTTCTCTCCCTCTCTTTCTCCCTCCCTCTCATTCTCTCTGAAAAATAAATCTTAAAAAACAGTGTAGTACTTGCACAAAGAGACATGTAGACCAATGAGTGAAATAGAACTGAGAGTCCAGACATAAGCCCTTACATTCAACGTCTGTCCTGAAGATATCCAGCCATGTAATACAAAAAATGGAGACATTTATTGAAGATATAAGATATAAGAAACACTGTACAAAGGACCATGACACCTCAGTCTCCTTCAAAGAAGGCACCTTGGGACCTCACATAGTTCTCCCAATCGCCATCACCTGCCCTGTTGTATTTTCCTGAATCTCATGGATGGTCTGAAATCTCTTCCCTTTCAAAAGTGATTTTAGTTTTGGGAAAAGCCAGAAGTCACAGGGTGCGAAATCTGGGTGGTAGAGAGGCGCTGAGTCATCTGGGTGACTTGATGCTTCGCCAAAAAACTCTGCATGTGACATGATACATAAGCAGGTGTGTTGTTGTGATGAAGCTGCCAATCACCAGTTGCCCATAGCTGCAGCCTTCTGAATCAGCCGAATAGTTTGCACAGAGGAATGTTCACGCTTAATGCAAAATTTGATGCAGATCCATTGCTCTACTCTCTCAGTCATTTTGAATGCGAGGACCACACAGTACACATGTTCACTCAACAGCCTCTTCTGCCTCCACTGACTAGTAAAGTCGTCTTTGTTTACGCACGTGCATTCCAGTCCACTCTCCCTGGCTGCCAGGTTACATCAATGTCCAGCAAACCATTCTTGTTATATTAACAATGGCTGGACTTTTTCCCGACAGACTTCATATATGGTTGCTATGTGTTGAATGTCTCCCCAAAATTCCTATTTGAAGCTTGAAAACTCCAATATTTGAAGATTGGACCTTTGCACAGTAAATAGTGTTCAATGAAATCATAAGGGTAGGTTCTTATAATAAGACTGGTACCCTTATAAAAAAAGAGAGATATCTCTGAGAACACACAAAAAGATCATGAGTGCACACAACAAGATGGGGGTTGCCAACAAGCTAAGAGAAGTACTCTCAAAATAAAACCTACAACTTGCCAGCACCTTGACCTTAGACTTCTCAGCCTCCAAAACTGGGAGAAATAAATTTCTGTGGTTTAAGTCATCAAGTCTACAGTACTTTGTTATCACAGCCCGAGCTGATTAATGCAAAGGTCAACTGATTTTTGACAAGGGTGGTAAGATCATTCAATGGGGAAAAAAACAGGCTTCAACACATGGTGCTGAAAACACTGGGTATCCACATACAAAAGAACAAAATTATACGATTACCTTATACCATAAATAAAAATTAACTTAAAATGTATTAGAGGCCCAATTAAAGACCTAAACTATAAAACTCCTAGAAGTAAACATATTGGAAAAACTACTGACCCTAGATTTGGTGATGGTTTCATAAATATAATGGCAAAAGCACAAGCTACAAAAGAAAACAGGTAAATTGGACTTCATCAAACTGAAAACTTGGGGATCAAAAAGTACTATCAGCAGATTAAAAAAGACAACCCACAGAATGGGACAAAATATTTGCAAATCATGTATCTGGTAAGAATTTAATACCCAGAATATATTAATAATTCCTAAAACAAAAAGACAAACCACTCAATTTAAAAATGAGCAAAGGAGCCCTGACTGGTGTGGCTCAGAGGGTTGGGTGTCACCCCACAAGACTGCTGTTTTAATTCCTGGTCAGGGCACATGCCTGGGTTGCAGGCCAGGTCCGTGGTGGAGATGCGTATGGGAGGCAACCACTCAAATGTTTCTCATATCCATGTTTCCCGATATTTCTCTCCCCCGCCCCATTCCTCCCTCTCTACAATCAATAAACATATCTTGGGTGAGGATTTAAATAAATAAAAATAAAAATGGGCATAGAATTTATTTTCTTTCCTTTTTTTAAAAGATTTTATTTATTGTTTTAGAAGGAGGGGGAAGGGAGGGAGGGAGGGGGGAGAGAGAGAGAGAGAGAGAGAGAGAGAGAGAGAGAAACATCAATGTGCAAGAAAAACATCAATCAGTTGCCTCTCACACACCCCTAACTGGGATCTGGCCTGCAACCTAGGTATATGCCCTCATCACGAATTGAACCTGCAACCTTTTGGTCCACATCATAGTATGGCACTCAATCCAGGAGTCACACCAACCAGGGCAGGGCAAAGAATTTATATAGACATTTCTCCAAAGAAGATACACAAATGGTCTATAAGAAAACATACTCAATATCATTAGTCATTAAAAAGATATAAATCAAAACCAGGAGATACTACTTTCATACACATTAGGAGAGCTACTATCAAAAAGAGAAAGAAAAAAGAAAAAGAACAGTACTGGAGAGGATGTGGGGAAATCAAAACCCTCCTGCACTGCCAGTGGGAATGGAGACTTGGTGCAGCCTCTGTGGCAGTTTGGTGATTCCTCAAAAAGATAAACTTAGAACTCCCTTATGACATGACCCATCAAAAGAACCTAACAAAGACACTCAAATACTTGTATGCCAAGTTTATGGCAGAATTTTTCACAATAGCCAGGAGGTAGAAATAACCCAAGTGTCCAACAACAGATGAATGAATAAACAAAATGTAGTATATACATACAAGAGACTATTATTCAACTATTAAAAAAGAATGAAGTTCTAAAACATGCTAGAACATGGATGAACCTTGAAAACATTATGCTAAGTGAAAGAGCCAGATGCCAATGGTCAAATATTATATGATTCCGCTTATATGAAATATCTGAATAGGCAAATTCATTGAAGCTGAGAGTAGATTAAAGCATAGCAGGAGCTGGAGGGAAGGGAATGGAGAGTTATTCCTTAATGGGCAGAGTTTCTGTTTGCGATTAAATAGACAGTGAGTGGTGATATTTGTACAACATTGTTAATGTACTTAATGCCATTGAATTATATACTTTAAATAGTTAAAATGTTAAATCTTATGTTATATTTTACACATAGAAAACTTAAGGTAATTGTTTAAGTATAAAATAATAACAATTTTAAAAAAGGATTCAAGTGATAACCTTAAAGACCCTGTTGTATGCTGAACTGTGGCCCCCAAAGGGTATGTCCACCTAGAATCTCAGGATGGTACCTTTTTGGAATAAACTTCTTTCCAGGTGTAATTAATGTAAGGATCTTCAGATGAGATCACTCTGGATTTGGATGGGCCCTAAATCCAATGAAGACTGTCCTTAGAAGAAACAGAAAAGACAGAGAAAAGGCCATGTGAACACAGGTAAAGACTGTAGTTACGCTGCTACAAATCAAGAAGCATCTTAGGCCACCAAAAGTTGGAAGAGACAAAAGATTCTTGCTTTGAGCCTTCAGAGACAGCATGGCCCTCCCCACATCCTGATTTTGGACTTCTAACCTCCAGAGCCATGAGCAAATAAATTTATGTTGTTTTAAGCCACCAGGTTTGTGGTGATTTGTTATGGCAGCCTTAGATAACCAGTGATCAAAAATGTGACAAATTTAAACATCAAAAAAAAAAAATACTGACAATAAATTTAAATATATTAAAATCCATGAGTTTATAATGATGTCCCCTCCTAAATATTACCATTGGGATTTGCTAAGGCATCAATTCATTCTTCTAAAAACTGGTAAATAATGGGGAAAAATAAACATTCACTCTCCTTTTCTTGTATGAATGATATTACAGGGTAAACAAATAACTGATCAAGGAATTCTTTATGGAAAAACTCCAGTGAATAAGTATAGGATAATATATACCAAAATCACTCTTCTAATGAAATTAATGAATGTAGGCAGTAACCATATATGGTTGATAAATTCATCAGGTGCAAAGTTAAGAAACTAAAATATTTGGACCCTGCTGACACAACCTAAACCGATCAATTTTAGTATTACTAAAAGTGCAATAACCATTTATATGCCTCTTAGAATGATGCAACAAGAATTCACAGTATCCTCAAACAATAACTATACAGCTTAATCTGTCCAGGAAAGGTGCAGTTTATGGCTATTGTCCCACTGTAATTATTAACTAGCATACAATTTCATTCTTAAAATTGTCTGACTGGAAATAACTTATATATAATCAACCTATTTGTGAATTTTTCTTTCTAAAGAAACTGAACCTAAATCTCATCAAGCTCCACCAATTCAAGTCCTCAATGTTGGCTGCAGACTGAAATCACTTAGAAAAAAAACTTTTTAACTACTGATGCCTACAATCCACCTCATGAATTCTGATTTAATTGATCTGAGATGTAACCTGAAAATCAGGATTATTTAAAAGCTCTCTAGGTGCCCTGGCCAGTGTGGCTCGGTTGGTTGGAGTGCTACCTCGTGGACCGAAAGGCTGCCAGTTCGATTCCTAGTCAAGGCACATACCTAGGTTGCAGGTTCCATCCCATGGTCAGGGTGCATATGGGGTGCAACCAATCGATGTATCTCTCTCACATCAATGTTTCTTTCTCTCTCTTAAAAAAAAAAAAACACAAAAAAAAACCCACAAAAAACCCTACTTACAAAAAAAAACTTTTTTAATAAAAGCTCTGCAGGTAATCCCTACTACAGTTTCGGCCAAAGTTGAGAACTACTGTCCTATATATCTAACTACTAATTTGTGGAAAATATGAAGGGTAATTGAACATGTTTGACACCATAAGAATTCAATCAACCAAATCCAGAATGCAGAAAATTCTCCTGGACAAATGACCTAGTTTTTTAAACAAATAAATAGGATGGGAAAAAGTACAGGAGATATAGGATAGGGAGGGAGGTGGTTAAAGGTAAAGAAAACTTAAGAGACATATAAACCAAATGAAATGGTAAATCTTATTTGGATTGTGACTGAAACAAACCAAATGCAAAAAGATACTTAAAGAATCAGAGAAATCTGAACAGAGACTGGATTAAAGAATTCTTACTTTTGTTAGTATAACAGTATTGTAGTCATATTTTTTTTCATTCTTACCCATTAGAAATACATGCAGAAATATTTATAGATTAAATGATGTGATGCCTGAGATTATTCCAACAAAAAAGAAAAAAAGGAAGATGAGACAAGAAAGTGACAAAATACTGATTCACTGTTTAATTGTCAAAGCTGGGCAATAGAAATATGGGGTTTTATTGTACCAATGTATATTTTATATTCTTTATTGATAGAGAATTATAAAACATAAGGCTTTTTTAAAATTTTGCCCATATATGTGTAGTATGTGAGTATACATATATAACATTTAAATTTGCAAGACATACTGGGAGACATAAAAAAAGATGAGCACATGGATCCCTGACCTCAAAGAGCTTGTATTAGTAGGTAGTCTGTATGTTGGATAAAAAAGGTTTCTCAGGTACTATCTTTGGTCAAAGGCAAGAAGAGAGCTAGTTCAAGTTCTGGGAAGCCAGAAAAACAGTAAGAATGGAATTAAAATATTAAATATTCCTTAAGTATAAGAAACTATGTGGGAGCTCTCAGCCAAGATGGAGGTATAGGGACGCTTTGCTTCCTTGCACAACCAAAAGACGGTAACAACCAATTTAAAAACAAGAAACAATCAGAACTGCCAGAAAATTGAACTACATGGAAGTCCGACAACCAAGGAGTTAAAGGAACACTCATCCAGACTAGTAGGAGAGGTGGAGACGGGAAGCCAGGGCAGACAAAGAGGCAGCTGGTGGACCGGGATATCCCACAATCACGTGCAGATAAGCCAGGCAAAACAACTGGAGAAGACAACAAACCGTGCGACCCAGGGTTCCAGAGCAGGAAACTAAAGCCTCAAAACCTCTGGCTGTAAAAAACCTGTGGGGGTTGCGGTGGGGGGCTTGGGGAGAAATTCCAGTTTCAAAGGAGAGCCTGTTGGAAGGGCCCAAAGGATTCTAGAATAAACACAAGCCCACCCACCCAGAACCAGCACCTGAAAGGGCATAATCCACTTGTGAGAAGTACGTGGGAAGTGACTGAAAATAGGGCAAGAGCCAAGCAAGTGGCATTGTTCCCTCTCTGACCCCACATACAGTGCCACAACGCAGAGAAGTAGGCTGCCCCACCCTGGCAAATACCTAAGGCTCCCTCTCTTAAAACGTAACAGGTATCCTGAGACAAAGAAATATGGCCCAAAAGAAAGCACGTATCAAAACTCCAGAAAAAGGACTAAGCCATGAGGACGTAGCCAACCTATCAGATGCAGAGTTCAAAACACTAGTGATCAAGATGCTCACAGAAATGACTGAGAAAGGTCTCAAAATAAAGGGAGAACTGAAAGCTATGCCAAGTGAAATAAAGAAAAATACACAGGGAACCAACAGTGACAGGAGGGAAACTGGGGCTCAAATCAAAGATCTGGAACAGAGGGAAGAAATAAAACATTCAACCAGAACAGAATGAAGAAACAAGAATTCAAAACAATGAGGAGAGGCTAAGGAACCTCTGGGACAACTTTAAACATTCCAATATCTGAATCATAGGGGTGACAGAAGGAGAAGAGGAACAGAAAAACATTGAAAACTTATTTGAAAAAATAATGAAGGAAAACTTCCCTGATCTAGCAAAGGAATTAGATATGCAAGTCCAGGAAGCTAAAAGAGTCCCAAAGAAGTTGGATCCAAGAAGAAACACAACAAGACACATAGTAATTAATTTATCCAAGATTAAAGATAAGGAGAGAATCTTAAAAGCATCAAGAGAAAAGGAGAAACTTACCTACAAAGGAGTTCTTACAACATTATCAGCACATTTCTCAAAAGAAACCTTACAGGCAAGAAGGGGCTGTAAAGAAGTATTCAAGGTCATGAAAAGCAAGGACCTACAACCTAGATTACTCTATCCAGCAAAGCTGTCATTTAGAATGGAAGGGAAGACAAAGTGCTTCCCAGACAAAGTAAAGGAGTTCATCATCACCAAGCCCGTATTATATGAAATGTTAAAGGGGCTTACCTAAGGAAAAAAAGATCAAAACTATGTACAGTAAAATGACAACAAACTCACAACTATCAACAACTGAACCTAAAAACAAAAATAAAAACGAACTAAGCAAACAACTAGAAAAGGAACAGAATCACAGAAATGGAGATCACATGGAGGGTCATCAGCAGGGAGGGGGAAGAGGGAGAAAGGGTGAAAAAGGTACAGGGAATAAGAAGCAATAATTGGTAGGCACAAAATAGACAGGGGGAGGTTAAGAACAGTATAGGAAACGGAGAAGCCAAAGAACTTATATGTATGACCCACGGACATGAACTAAGGGGGGCAGGGGGAATGCTGGCAGGAGGGGGCTGCAGGGTGGAGGGACATTAAGGAAGAAGAAAATGGGACAACTGTAATAGCATAATCAATAAAATATACATAAGAAAGTACATGGGGATGTTGCTATTCCAATATTGCTAAATACCGAAGATTGTACCATAACCTGACTTTAAAAAGGCCATACCTACCCTAACCAGTGTGGTTCAGTTGGCTGGGCAATGTCACATAGGACAAAGGGTGGCCAATTCGATTACTGGTCAGGGCACATGTCTGGGTTGCAGGTTCAGGTCCCAGTATGGGCTCATACAAGAGGCAATCAATCCACAATTCTCTCTCGCATTGATGTTTCCCTCCCTTTCTCTCTCCTTTCCCTCCTCTCTAAAATGGAAGAAAGGAAGGGAGAGAGGGAGGGAGGAGCCTATGCCTTAACTTTTAGGTAGAGCCATATGAAAACACATTTTTATAAGTCAAATGATCAAATATTAGTAACTCTGTATGGTTCAACCTAATACTATGCTTAATGTCTTCCTTTCCCTTCCCTTTGCTAAAATAATTACATACAGTAAACTCATAGTAAGATAATGAGACTATTTAAGGGAAGTACTAGTCTTCATTAAAGAATGGTTGGTAGAGAACTAAATGGCAATAGACAAATATACAATAAAGATTAAATTTTTAAAAATAAATAAAAAATAATATAGAATTCAAAAATATCTTCTATTTCGATAGATATCCAACATACTCGAGATGGTAACAGCACTGCCAAGGTTCCCTGAGCGAGGGTAAAGGGTCTACAAATGGCTTACAACTAAAATCAGGGCATTATGGAAAACTAGTAGAATGTCTGTGTAGAAGTTAGAAGCATCCAAACAGAACCGAATACATATGGTAGTGTCAATTCATTTACAATTATTTATACCCAATAATACACGGAATTTGGGAACTTTCAAGTTAAAAAATATCTTCTAGGCCCTGGCCAGGTAGTTCATTTAGAGCGTCATCCAGATGTGCTAAGGTTGTGAGTTCCAACTCTGGTCAGGGCACGTACAAGAAGCAACCAATGAATGCATAAACAAGTGGAACAACATATCAATATTTCTCTCTCTCCCTTCCCCTCTGTCTCTCTAAAATTAATAAATAAGTTTTAAATCTTCTAAATATCCATAGAAATTGCAATTTTACATTTATCTATTTTTTTAAGATAAACTCATTCCATTTTCAAAGGAAACACAAATGTTAGCTTTAAAATCAATCACCGATCTAAAATATTTAGTGTATATTTTCTTTTTGTGTTTTTATTTATTGGATTGAGTGCTGGCCTGTGAACCAAAGGGTCATAGGTTCAATTCCCAGCTAAGGCACGTAACTGGGTTGCAGGCCACGTTCCCCGTTAGGGGCGTGTGAGACGCAACCAATCTGTTTCTCTCGCACAGCAATGTTTCTGTTCCTCTCTTTAAAAATAAATAATCTTAAAAAAAAAAACACTTTTACATATTTATAGTAATAATATAGATAACATTTTATAGTCTATACTTTATTATACCAAATAAAATTTTGCAAAATTTTTCCCTTTATTCTCCACTTCTTTTCATCCCACCCCTGAAGGTGCTCTATGGTAAGAGCCTGACCTGTAGCCTCCACAACTTTCTCCAAATTCACACATATACATGTACAGACACATACATGGAGAAGGGAGAAAGGATAGTTTGTTTTTACACAAATGGAAGAATACTACTTATGAATATATCTCCTCTTTTTTTTAAGCATACCAAATCAATACACAAAAATGTAGCCCTGGTTGATGTGGCTCAGTGGATTGAGTGCCAGCCTGTGAAACAAGGGACTGCTGGTTGGATTCCCAGTCAGGGTACATGCCTGGGTTGCGGGCCAGGTCCCCAGTGGGGGGTGTGTGAGAGGCAACCACACACTGATGTTTCCCTCCCTCTCTTTCTCCTTCCTTTCCTCCCTCTCTAAATATAAATAAATAAAATCCTCAAAAAAAAAAAAAGTGGAACAATAGATCGATGTTTCTCTTCCCCCCTCTCTAAAAATCAATAAAATAATCTTTTTTAAAAATGTAAATTTAATATACAGAGTAGTTGAAATACAAAAATGGACACAACTTACTAGACCAAGTAATAACATACACACTTACAAAAGTTATTATTTTCTACATAAACTTTGAAAAGACATACCAATTTCACACACACAAAAATATGGCCACCAGATTTAGTGAGATCCTATGCTTTATAACAGTTTATTATAATATCCAAGTATAAGTGAATTTCACTACCTAGAACAAGCCTACCTAATAAATGTTAAAACTTATTCTAGAGCCCTGGTTGGGAAGATCAGTTGGTTAGAGCATCATCCCAACACGCCAAGGTTGTGGGTTTGAGCCGCATCAGGGCACCTACAAGAAGGAACCATGGAATGCATGGGTGGGTGGAACAACAAAAGCAATGTCTCCCTCTCTCCTCCTCCCCACCAAACCTTCCTCTAAAAAATAAAAAAGAAAAGAAAACAATTAAAAAGTTTAACTTATTTTATAAAAGTTTATGAAATATTCACAATACTTCAAAAATGTCCTGAATTAAAAGTAAGAGAGAGGATGTGGCTGTCTGATACTGGCCTTCAAATGAATTTGGTTCTTTCTATAGCAGAGATGAGATAGATGGATACAGTATGATCCACTCATACTCTGCTTTGAATTCACAAATTGAGACTGGCATTCAGATGTGGTCTGAGTACAATCATATTAATCTTGTCTAATTAATACCTATTATTCTAATTGCCACAAGTATAAAAATAAGACTTCAGGCTGGTCTACAAAGAACTTTAAGGTTATTAGCCCAATGGTCTTTTTTTTTTTTAATTACTTTTTAGAGACAGAGAGGAAGGGTGGGGGAGAGAGAAACATCAATTCATTATTCCACTTTATTTATGCATTTGTTGGTTGATTCTTGTATGTGCCCTGACCAGGGATTCCACCCACAACCTTGGCATATCAGGATGACACTCTGATCAACTGAGCTACCTGACCAGGGCAACCCAATGGTCTTAAAATACACCCTCCTAGCCCTGGCCGGGTTGCTAAGGTGGTTGGAGCATCATCCCATACACCAAAATGCTGCAGCTCCAATCCCTGGTCAGGGCGCTTACCTATATTGTGGGTTCAATCCCCGGTCAGAGCGGGAACAGGAGGAAACCAATCCATGATTCTGTCTTACATTGATGTTTTTCTCTGTTTCTGTTTCCGTCTCTTTCTTTCACTCTCTCTCTTCCCACCCCCCACCTGCTACCAAAATCAATAAACATATCCCAGAATAAGGATTAAAAATAATAATTAAAAATTAAGAAAAATAAAATACACTCTCCCATCTAACCATACTTCATAAAAATCAGAAGATTCCTAAATCTGGACCCACAAAAGAGAACTTTTGAAGGATAAGAAAGATTTACAGGAATGCCCAAAAATATAAAGCAGATAACTTGATACCCAAGCCACAGAACCTCTACTGTAACAGGTAAACTTTTCTTACCAAAAATCAGTATGTCTTTTGAGTTTCTATTATATGAAGGTCATAGGCGTTAGAGATGGAAAAAAAAGCAAATGAAATGGGCGCTATCATAAAGGAATTCACAGTTTAGCAAGAGAGCCAGGATGTATTATCCCAAATGATCACAAACACCACAGCACAGTGCCTAACATATACCAGTAGCTCATCAACTACCATATGTGCTCAAAAAATTTTTGCAACTTATGATTATAAAAGTCAAAGGTTGTAAGCATTATAAATACAATACCATGTCATCAATGCAATTATAGATTAAATTACATAAAGTTATTATCTATGCCTATTTAGTTTGTTTAACTTACCTCAAGGCAAACAGTCAAGTTATTTTAAAAGATATTGTACTGCATAGTCCTCACTAATCTCCTTGGAGTATACATATAAAATTCACGTGGGGTTTATCATGCCTGCCTGCAATGGAATCCACATGGAGTTCACCACGTGTGCGTGTGTGCACACACACACAAAAGAAAAAAGCACACATGTACCACTTGGAACTGTACTGAGCATTCTAACCAAATATCAAGAACGAAATGGGTTATGGAGTCCAAAAGATAATGAATATAACCTTTCACCGCAATGAAACTGGTAAAATAATGGGGAAACCGACCGGACCCAGTTAAACTTCCAGACTCTAATTTACTAAAAATGTACTTAAGAATCTGACACTTGCCTTCCCCTGGCCCAAGTAACCGACCCCCAATGCTGGACAAATTTTTTAAAAGCAAATAATAGCCCCTGTCCCTCTCCCTCCCAACAGCAAATCTTTGTCCCACCTGTACAAGAGCTGTGCATATTACGTTAAAAAAAGTTGTTGAAAGTTTAGACAGCTACCAATGTGGCACCTTTTAAGTGTATTAAAAGAGACAAATGGATATATTTAAAATCTAGTTTAATTTGTTACCAAAGTGCATAGATGTTTTCTAGAACATTCTATCATATGACAACAGCATTAGTAGATGAATTCAGAGATCCTGAATGACCATTACACATCTAAAGTAATTTACCCTATATATTTTAATTGGTGACCATAATGCCATATGCCTTCACTCAAGCCTAATGAAGAATCATTTAAAACGCAAAGCTTAAGGAAAAAATTAAAATTTCAAAACATGTATTTCATACACAATATTTATATTAAATGAATTATTTGGATATAGTATCATACAGCTTAACCTATTTTATGACTAATTATTGCATGAAGGGGATCTAAAGTTTTATAAACCTAAGACCATAAACATTATATTTTAATTGCTCAAAATACAATGAAATGCATTAACAACCAATGAATGGATAATGGGACAGTTATATAGATAAACGTGATAAAACAAGGATAGTAAAATATTAATGGTAAACCTAGGTTGTGGGTATATAGACGTTCCCTATAAACTTTTCAATTTTGCTGTGTAGTTGAAAATATTTTCCTAATAAATTGTTTAAAAAATACCACTTGACACTTCTTTGATTATTTATAATTCAAGCTTTTAAGGAGAGGAACATAAATTAAAGAAACTCCGATGTGGCGTCCAACACAAGTATTGTAGTTCCGACAAATCAGGATTCAAATCTCAGTTCAATGTCCTTACTTATCTGATGTTGATGACCTAGCCCCTCTACGCCTACATTTCCCCATCTGAAAAATGGGTTTTACATAGAGTTAATGTTAAGCTAAATTCTTCCTAGAAAGCACTGCTAGGCACATAGTAAGCACTCACTCACAATGTGAGCTGTAGTATCATATATGAGATTGTTAATTTTGTGCTAAATCGAAAGGGCATTCTCAAAAAAGTAGTAGTTTTTTCGCGGGTGGCTTAAACCTAATTTGATCATTTTAAGACCATTCCTAAAAGGAAGATTCCTGATAGGAAATTCACTGCTTAACATGCTACGGGGGGTAGGAAGTAGAAGTCTGAAAAATTTTGCTCAATCGATGGTACTGTATTGTTCTCCATTTGAAAAAAAATCATTCAGAATTAAATTTTAAAAGTTTCCAGGCAAACTTTAAAAGGCATTCAACATCTATATAGAGTTGGCTTCACCTCTGCAGGTTGATTGGGTACATCCTTGTGATGACAAAACTTGTCATACTCTTCCACGTTCTTAATTGTTAGGAAAAAAGCTACACTAGAATATGACGTCTATAGTTGCCAAAATCTTTCTCCTAAATCAGGACATGCCAATGACCCCAGTTCACAGGTAAGAGCACCACCTCCACCTCAGTCTATAACGGTTATGGGGGGAGAAGGTAAAGGAGGCAGGAAAATGAATTCGCGATGATGTTATTTAAAAACCCACTGGTTATCCCTCATGAGACCCCCTCATGACTTATTCCCGCCACCACTGCCCCCCCACCGGACCTCTCCCCAGTTAAACTTCCAGACTCTGATTTACTAAAGATGTACTTAAGAATCTGACACCTGCCTTCCCCTGGCCCAAGAAACAGACCCCCAATGCTGGACAAATTTTTAAAAGCAAACAACAGCCCCCGCCCCTCCCCCTCCCAACCAGCAGCAAATCTTTGTCCCACCTGCCCAAGGACCACTCTCCAGCGCGTTTCGGACCCAAGACTGCCTCCGTCCTGACCGCAACCTTTCCCCAACCCGGACTCGGCGACCCCTCCACGAGCCTGCGCTTGGCCATTCCTGGCCCCGGCCGCGGCCCCGGGACGCAGCTCCCGCCCCGCCCCCCGCCGCCCGAGTTCTGCCTCACCTCACCTACCCTCTTTCGGGGGCCGGACTCCACCTCTCTCTCCGCCATGTTGGGCCCCGCTTGGAACCGCTGCGGCTCCCGGCGCGGTGGCGGTGAAAGCTGTTGGGCCCCCGGCCCCCGCCCACACTGCAGGCACGGCCACCTCGCGGCAGCTTCCCGGGACCCAGCCGAGCCCGACGCTGAAAGTGGGGAGGGGGCGGATGCCGCGCGCTGGGTCGGAGATCTTGAGGTCCCACGGGTGCGCGCGTGGGCGGTAGGGCCTGCCCAGGAAAGGGGGGCTGGGACTCGGGGGGTTAATGGCCTCCAAGGGGCCCCGTGAGTAGGATTATTTTCTCTCAGAGAAATTCCTCCGCCTGCGGTTTCTTAAAGGGATCACTAAACCAGCCCCTTGCGCGCGCCCCTGGTGCGCAGGCGCACTTTAAGCCCCTCCTTCCTTTCCCACCAAGCCCCCGGTCCTGAGCCTGCGCGGTGACTGGCCCAGTGTAGGCCAAATCCTGCAAGTCTCTTTGCTTCCAGCAGCTACTCCCACCACTCAACTATGGCCGCTGCCTTAAAGGGACCATGATGCAGTGATGAAAGAGGGATGAAAGAAATTAGTGAAAGGGCTATCTGGAGAATTGGGTGAAATGTTGTTGAGAGGTCCAGATCACCATCTTACACCTGACTGCAGAGATACCATTGTAAAGAGAAAATGATGGTGAACTGAAGTTCTCAATGGACCTCTGATGGTGAAGAATCCCAACCAATGAGGGAACAGCCAGTCATTTGGAGGAGACACAGCTTTCCTGCCTGTAGACAGCCTGGTCTGAAGCACAGGGCATAGACCATTAAGGGTCAACTCTGATTGCCTAACATCAAAATCAGATCCTTTGTTGATTTTGAAGACTGAACAAACAACTGGAGATAACTTCCTCCATAGTAATTTGTCCTTAGAATAACAAAATCAAGAGGATTTTGGGAACCATCTACTCCAATGCTCCCAATGGTAAAATTGCAGCCTGGTCAAGGGAAGTATTGTAATTTCTCCCAAAGGCACCTAGAGGCTGGTGTGAAATTAGGCTCAAGATTTCAGTCACAGTCATCCAGGCATTTCAGTGCACGAAACTGTCTTGAAAGCAAGGGATAAATTTTTCATCTAGAAGATTAAAGTTCCATGATAATTTAAGAAAATTGTAATTCTTCTCTGAAGATTTGTGATGATTTGCAGATACTGTATGTCCTCACTCACCACCATGGAAGGAGCTTTGAGAGTTTGACTTAAAGGATAAGCACTTTAATCTCTAAGCCAAAAACTGGACAGTAGATTTGGGCCTATCTTGCGCTGAAACTGAAGCTGAGGATAACTGAAGAGAATGGGGGCTTGCGTGAATCCTCTTTATCCTTTCCGGTCCCTCAGCTTCAGGTAGAGAAAATTGCCCTAATGGAATTCATGATGATAGCTTAGGGATATCATATAAGTGAGAAACACAAAGAAGTTGCCTCTGAAGATCATTTCCCATGATTTTTTTTAAAAAAAGCAACTTCCAAAGACACAGGATAATGAGATGTAAACTTCTGTATGTCACTTTAACTTTTGTGTGTCACTTGGTAGTTGTTTTGAAACTGAGAACTTTATTAATCTATCACATTTTGTCAAAAAAACTATCTGTGAAATTGCTGGAGTTTCCATGCTGGTTCTTTCTTAGGCCTGTTCATCTTTAATTTCATTTCTGGGTGGGAAAGAGGAGAGAAGAACCAAAAGAAAAAATGTGTATTTCAGCCAGAATTTTACAAACCTGTCAGACCCCTTAGTTCCATGTGCAGGACAAGAAGGAAATAAAAAGAGAAACCAAGAAAAGATAGTTCCAGGGAACGTGAGCACATGAAAGGTCTGGTAGTTTCCACCTATTTCATTGGTAGTAGAATAATCCCTTCTAGTAAAATCTGATGACTGAAAACGTAGTTTTAAATTCAATATGGAAATAGGGAACCTGTAAACCTGCCCACCAGACCTCCCCCTTGCCCCCTCTCTTTTTTCCATGCTTCCTCCCACCATTAGAGAAATGGTACATTTTTCAGAACACAGTTTAAAGCCAGGTGTCATCCAGCTCCACATTTTAAAGATGGGGACACAGAGGCCTGGAAGGATGTGACTTGCTTGAGATCACCCAAAGGATTAGTGACAACATCAGGCTGAAATAGACATCTTGATCCCCAGCCTAAGGCTGTCTCCTGTGTCAGGCTGCTTCTAGAAGTATACTGAGAATGTATTGAGACTTGAACAATAGGCAGGATTTATGCATTCCAGATAATATACAAGCACACCATGAATGTTCAGGACAATCATTCATATAGGGAAGGAGAAAAGAGAAAACCAATATTAGTGAACACTGCAAGGTTAATCATCCTTACTTTACAAAGGGATTTATATAGATTAACTGACTAGTCCAAGGTCATTCAGCAGACAAGACAAGCCAGAATACAAAGGCTTTTTCTCCCTGGCTTATTCAAATATATCAAACTTGAGGTTGCACATCGATGGTCTTGCAGACAAATCTGTCCCACAGACATGTATTTGGTTTGCACCAAGTATAGTTATGTGATCTTCGTCAAGTTACTTGTTCTGTACATTGGTTCCCTCATCTGTAAAATGGGTTGTTGGGAAGATTAGTTGATATCTGTATATCTCTTAGACCACTTTTGGTTGCCAACACCATTGAGAGCAAATTATTTTATATATTTTTTAAATTTTTGAATTATATGTCAACATTTAAAATGGGATATTGCACATACAAATCCAATTTTCTGACTTCTCTTTAAAAAGTAGAATATAATGGCATAATATTTTGCAGATATCAAACTGGATCATCTTAATTTTCTTCTTTAAATCATGTTTCGTTATAGACCCTTGCCTGCCGTGTAAGTCCTAGAGCAGGATTCATACAGAGAAAAAGAATTTGCTCAATTTTCTTAATTCCATTTCATGTATGAAGTTTAGCACACAGTGAGAATATCATAGAGTTCCGTACCCCAGAGGAGATGCTTTTTCCATCTGTTCTGACTCAAAGGGTAGAGGGAAGAAGAAGGAAGAGATAAGAGAAGCAACGATTGAGACACATGTGTCCCTTTCTTCCCATTGCAGCTCTTCAAAATAAAAAGCAGCCCTGGCCAGGTTGCTCAGTTGGTTAAAGCCTTGTCCGCATACACCAAGGTTATAGGTTCAATCCATGGTCATGGCACCTACAGGAATCAACCAATGAATGTATAAATAAGTGGAACAACAGATTGGTGTTTCTCTCTCTCCCCTTTTCTCTCTCTCTTTCTAAAATCAATAAAAAATTGTTTTAAAATAGCATTTTTTATTTGTTTCTGCTTGGAATTCCAAGTAGAGATGATTTGTAGACAATACCCACGACAGGAAACAAACAGTCACATATAAGTAAAAGTGATACCCTGGTGTAGCTAACAAGAAGAAGGCCTGCATTTAGCAACTCAGGGTGCATTTTAGCACACTCAGAGGGATTAATAGAAGTTTGTGGGTCTTGAGGCTTATGTGATGAGGTGGGGAGGAAATTATAAAATATATAAAATGCAAAATTCCATATACAAAATTAGTTACAGGGCCTTGGAAGGAGCTCTGCAGGTGAGTGGCCTTTAGCTCAGATGTCATATAAAATTTATTCAGAGGGCTGAATGGAGAGAATGAGGAGGGTGGCAGAATGGCCCTGAGGCAACCATGATGAAATTAGCACAGTGGCTTTGGGTACTGGCTCTCCTGGGCCCTGTCAGGGTGGCCCCGACCATGGGGGTCCTGTTCCTGGAGCTGCCTTCATCATGCCAGGAGGTTCTGTGGTCACTGTCCACCTACTTGCTGGTGTGCCCCAGCTGCTATACCCTGGGCACTGTGGACTAATCCACAGCCACTGTTCATGAGCTGCAGAGCCAGATCCAGGAGGCCAGAGCTGATTTACCCTACAGGGGGATGTGCTGCTTTCGCCCTAACCCCATTCCTGCCTGGACAGCCCTTCCCTCCCATCCTCCATTGAAGAGCAAGTTTACTTTCAATAAACAAACAAACATTTATCCAGAAGTTCCCATGGACAGACGCTGTGGAGGAATAAGAAAGGTAGCCAAGAAAACTGACTGGCAAGTATAACAGCAAGTAGCTTTGTACAATAGATTTCACTGGGCAGGGAGCAAAAAAGTAGCAACAGCCAACCTCAGGAAGATCTGTGGTTGGCTTCCAGGCTCTTAGCAAGCTTAGACAGTCCAGTTACAAGATACACCACTTGCTGACCAACAGGTTGCTGAGCACCCAGAGAAGTAAGAGAATACTACAAGGAGATCAAATGTATCCAAGGTCTCAGGCTTCCTCTCTGCACCATAACACTTAATACGTGCAGAGGCCATCTTAGGCACATGCGCACAGGGAGAGAACAGCTATACAAGAGCCTTGCCATTTCTTCCCCAAAGAGATTACTATGTAAACAAATTCTATCCATTAAATTCAAATGTGTTTTAAACAAAATTGAGCATTTGCGTATATTAGATAAATTCAGAGAACGTTAACGAGAAAAAGGTCACTCAGTACTGGGATGAAAAGTGACTAGAGTAGGGCTACTTTAAATATGGTACCCAGAAAATATATTTTCTGAGGAGGTGACATTTGAGTTGAGAGTTACATAATGAGCAAGAGCGGCCCTGTGCAGATAAATGGAGGGGCAGAGCATTCCAGGCAGAGTAATCAGCAAGTGTAAAGCCCTTCAACAGGAACAAACCTGAAATGTTCAAGAATAGCAAGGTGCCAACATTACTAGAACTGAGTAAGGGCCATGATAAGTGTTTTTTAATTTTATTCTGTCTTGGAGAGAAAAACACTGAAGATATTTAAGGAAAAAAAAGGTGATATGAACCCTTCAGATACCATGTGCCAAATTAACCACACTGGAACGAGAGTGGATGTAAGAGGCTTTGCAGTAGTCCAGGTGAAAACTGCAGTGGTTTGGCCTAGGGCATTTATATTGGAAATAGCGAAAAGTAGTTGAATTCAGGATATGTTTTGGAGGTTTAGCCAATGGGATTGCTGCTAATGAATTGGATGCTGAGGGTGAGTGAAAAAGATGACATAAGGATGACAGTTAGCTTTTCAGCCTGAACAACTAGATTAATGTGTCATCCATTATTTGCAATTGAGAAGAGCAGAGCAGAAGGTCTGAGGGAATGGGGCAAAGAAGGAAGTAAGAATAATGTCTTAGACATGAGATGTCTCTTACATGTCCAAGTGGAAATGTCAAATGAGCAGTTGGACATGTCAATCTGAAGCTCAGGATAGAAAATGGGGCTAGAGAAAGATGTGGGAATCATTAATATAAACCATAAGACTGGATAGAATTATCCAGTAAAAATAAATTAAACTGAGCCTTGAGGCACTCTAACATTTATAACACAGGAAGAGAAAGAAGATCAGCAAAGTAGCTGATCTTCTCAGGAAGAGAGTATGGTCTCAGAATATATTAGGGTTGCTTCCACTTTTCAACTATCGTGAAAAATGCTGCTATTAATATGGATGTGCAAATACCTCTTTGAGACACTGCTTTCAGTTCTTTTGGATATATACCTAGGGCTCAATATTTTAAACAGCTTTATTGAGATATCACTTACACACCATATATTTAAAGCATACAATTCAACGGTTTTTACTATATTCACAGATATATGCAACCATCATCATAGTCACTTTTAGAACATTTGCATTACCTCAAAAGGTAATTGAGGTATCACTCCCTTATCTGCCCCTATCACTCCCTCATACAAGCCCTAAACAAACACTAATCTTCTTCCTGTCTTGGTAGATTTTCCTATTCCAGGCATTTCATATGAATGAAGTCATACAACATATATGGTCTTTGTGTCTGGCCTCTTTCATTTAGCATACTCATTTCAAGGTTCATCCAGGTTACAACATCTGGGGTCTGTCCAGAAATTATCCAGCCTAATACTATGAAAACTAGATTCATTTACTGAAGAGGATACAAGATACAAGAACCATTGTACGTAAGACAATGATACCTCAGTCCCCTTCAAAGTAGGCACCTTGGGACCTCACACAGTTCTCCCAATCACCATCAGCTGCCCTGTTGTACTTTACTGAATCTTATCGATGGTCTGAAATCTCGCCCCTTTCAAAGGTGATTTTAGTTCTGGGAAAACCAGAAGTCGCAGGGTGCCAAATCTGGGCTGCAGGGGGGCTGAGTCACCTAGGTGATTTTGCCAAAAACTCTGCATAAGATGTGATACATGAGTGGGCGAGTTGTTGTGATGAAGCTGCCAATCACCAGTTGCCCATAGGTGCAACCTTCTGAATCATCCAAATAGTTTCTGTGGAGGAATGTTCAAGCTTAATGCAAATTTGATGCAGATTCGTTGCTCTTCTCGCTCAGTCACTTTGAATGCAATGACCACACAGTACACATGCTCATTTAATGGCATCTACTGCCCCCATTAGCTAGTATACTGAAGCCGTCATTGTTCACCCATGTGCATTCCAGTCCACTCTCCTTGACTGCCAGGTTACCTCAATGTTGTGCAAACCATTCTAATCATATTAACAATGGTTTTTCCGGACAGACCTTTGTATATCAGTTATAACTGATAGAGTACTCATTCTTTTTATAAATGAATAATATTCCATTGTATGGATAGACCACAAAATTTCCAGCTACTTGAGTACTGTCTATTAAGTCAAATAGTTTTAAATTTTCCACATATGTCAACAAGAAGCACCTGCAAAAGCCCCAGTTTGAAATGTATCCATAAACTGCAAATAAATATCACCTATCGATTGTGAAGTGAAAGATAACAACAGCAATAAGGGAAGGCATGCAGACAAACTTTGGAAGGAAAAGAAAACATAGAAAACACAGAAAGGCACAGACCTGATAGGTCAACATAGTTGGCTCTCTTTGTGGCCTCACCTGAACAGCAGGAGATACAGCAGGACCCAACTCCTGGGCTGAGAAAGAGAAAATCACATGGAAAGAATGTTTATTTTCTCCTAAGCACTGAATGTCAGTTTTCCTCTGTTTTGGTTTCTCTGATTTTGTGCATTTGCCCGTGAGATCAAACCTAAAGTGGTCACTTCTTAGAGTGAGGCAAAGAATCAAATATTATGCAGTTTGTGAACACCTTAACTAAAGCAGATTGAAAGAGCTTCTGGGCATGCTGGCTTCCGCACAAGAAGTCCACGTCACCTGGAAATACTCAATTGACCCAGAGAGCTGTCTTTTGTTTTTTCATCAGCCTCTAATGAGCTGCCCACAGCCAAGACTTGAAAAACGGTAATGTGATGGTTAATTGTGTATCAACTTGACTAGGCCATGATACCCAGATATTTGGTCAAACATTATTCTAGGTATTTCTTTGAGAGTGTTTCTTGGATGAGTTTAACATTTAAATCAGTGGACTATGAGTAAGAAGATTATCCTCCATGATTTGGTGGGCTTTTCAACCAGTCAAAGGCCTTCATAGAACAAAGACTGACACCCCCTCACCCTGCCCCAAGAAAGAAGAAATTTTGCCAGCTGGTAGCCTTGAACTACAACATTGGCTTTTCCTTGGGTCTCCAGCCTGCTGACCCACCCTGCAGTTTTTGGACTTGCCAGCCTCCATAAACCTTAAATTGTATATCTTGCCATACATACCACACACATGCATACACACCTCCTATTGCTTTTCTTTCTCTGGAGAACTCTAATACAGGTAATGAACAGCCAGTGATTACTTTTCCAAAGAAAGAAATAGGCACTATCATTTTTAAGCACCTACTGTGTGCCAAACACTTTATTTTTTCTAGTTGCTGATAACTTGCAGGTAATAACATATTCCTTAAAGAAAATTTAAGACACAGACAAGCAAAAAAGAAAATTAAAAACCAATACATTGCTCAAGTTGACAATCACTGACAAATTTTTGTTGCTTTTTATATCTTTCATCTTTAATAATAATAAATATATTTCACATTTATGAATAATTTTCACTTAATATAGCATAGATATATTACCATGCTGATAAAGATTAACCTACATTTTTTATGGCTTCATATATTTTATTGTGTGGTTATAGCACATGTTTTTCTGGGTCCCTTCCCTTTTTTTTTTTTTTTTTGGTTGTCAAGTGATCTTTAGTTAAAATATTTTCCTTTGTAGTTCTTAGCTAAGTGGACATTGCACCACTATTAATGTTATCAATGATATCATGAGGGTGGTGGCCATCAACATTGCATCCCACAAACTGAGCAGTCCCCAGGATCTCTTGAATGGTTCCAGAATGTTCTCTAGCTAGAGATTTTGGTGACACGTCTGTCGAGCAATGTTAACAATCTCATCAAAAGTGATTTTTTTTTAAAGTGATGTTTCCAGTATGCTTAATGTTTTGTTGCTTCTTTCTGCCTGTTGGTGGTTCTTTGAGGGCTGTGATGATGAGGGCAGAGGCAGAAGACACTACCTCAGTCTGGGCCTGTCTATATTGAATGCTCAGTCTCACTGTAATCCTCAGAGCCTTCCGATCACTGGTTGCTTTTGGCAATGCTGCTCTTGGGGGCCAGGGCAAACGTGGCTCTGACTTCCTCACTGGTGCACCTCAGGTATGCGACTTGGATCTTGTTGGAGTCAAACTTTGGTGGCATGGTGGAGGTGGTTGGTGTCAGATGAACCCCGATTCAAGATAACTGAAAAAGTTGCACCTCGGCCTCCTCTGAGCCAAAAACTGAAAAAACTTGGGTCCCCTTTTATATGCCATTTACGTGTTTTTCAGTTTTTTGCTGTTAACACCATTATAATAAACAACAATAAGTAAATGTCCTTTTACACACAGCTTTGCAAACATCTTAAATGTTTCACTTAGGATAAATGCTGAGTCAAAGGTTATGGCTTTTGATTCAAGCTCCCAGATGGCTTTCCAGAAAGATATCAGCACCAGCAGAGTCAGTTTACTACAAGCTCTCAACCTGGGTACTATATTTTTTCAATAATTAAAATATAACTTACACACAGAGAAGTGTACAAATTATAAGTATATTGCTCAATGTTTTCCTAAAAATGGTCATGAGACACCTATCATGTAAAATTACTATTTTACCATTTTTAAGTGCAGAGTTCACTGGCATCAAGTGCACTTATGTTGCTCTACAACAGTCACAAGCATCCAATTCAGGAACTCTTTTCATCTTGTAAAACTATGACTCCGTACCAACTAAATGGTAACTCCCCATTGTTTGACGAATTTTTAAAACATAAAGCCAGCTCCCAGATCAATCAATAAAATAATGCCAACTTCCCTAAAACTCCCTAAGTATCCCCTTCTAGTCTCTAAACCCACACACAAGGGGATGAATTCCAACTGAGTTCTGTTTATAACAATGCCAGTTGGCTAAAGTAATTCTATCTTACTATTAATTTACTTGAATTATTTAAGGAAGATGAACTCTGTAGGATATGACTGACCATTTGCATTTCTTTTTTAGGAATGTTAAATATTATTTAACCCTTAAAAACCTAGTAAGAGAAAATCAACAAAACCAAGAGCTGGTTCTTTGAAAAGATCAATAAAATTGACAAAACTTTAGCTAGGTTGACTAAGAAATAAAGAGAGAAGACTCAAGTTAAGTCAGAAATAAAAATGGGGTCATTACTACCAATTCTACAAAAATAAAAAGGATCATAAGTAATTACTATGAAAAATTATATGCCAACAAATTGGAGGGCCTAGATGAACTGGACAAGTTCCCAAAGACAAATAGCCTACAAACACTGAATAATTAAGATATAGAGAATCTGAAGAAACCTAACTAGTAAAGAGATTTAATCAGTATTAAAAACTTCCCAACAAAGAAAAGCCCAGTACCAGATGTGTTTACCGATGAAATCTACCAAACACTTACAGAATTAACATCAATCCGGCTCAAACGCTTCCAAAACTTGAAGAGTAGAGAATATTTCCTAACTCATTATAAAAGGTCACTATCACCTTTATATCAAAGCAAGACAAATAAGCAAGAAAAGAAAACTATAGAGTAGTATCTCTTATGAATATTGAAGCAAAAACTCTCAACAAAATACTAGGAAACCATATTCAGCAGCATATGAAAAAGATTATTCATGTGACCAAGTGGAATTTATTCCTAGAATGCAAGGATAGTTCAACATATGAAAATCAATCTAAGTACTACACCATATTAACAGAATTAAGGAAAAAAGCACCTGTCATCTCAATTGATGCAGAAAAAACATTTGACAAAATATAACACCTTTTCATAATAAAAGCAACCAGCAAACTTAGAATAGGACACTATCTCAACATAATAGATGCCTCAACATAATAGATATCTCAACATGATAGTGAAAGACTGAAAGTTTTTTCTTTAAGATCAGGAACAAGGCAAGAATGCTCACTTTCACCACTTACCCATAATGTAGTAATGGAAATTCTAGACAGAGCAATTAGGCAAGAAAAAAAAGCATCCAAATTAGAAAGGAAGGAGTGAAATTTTTCTGTTTTAGAGATGATATGACCTTATGTGTAGAAAACCCTAAAACAGAACTAATAAATGAATTCAGCAAAGAAGCAGGATGTGGTGTCAACATACAAAAATCAGTAATTAGCTGCATTTCTGTACACTATGGACAATCTGAAAACTACAAAAATAATTCTATTTACAATAGCATCAAAAAGAATACAATGAATGCCCAAAATTAATTTAATCATGAGGTGAAACACTTGTAAATGAAAACTACAAAAATAGTCTGACACATGGAAACACATTTCACGTTTATGGATTGGAAGACTTAATATTGTTAAGAAATCAATATTACCCAAAGTAATCTACAGATTCAAAGCAATCCCTATAAGAACACCTATGAGGTTGTTTGCAAGACTAGAATAACCCATCCTAAAATTCATACAGAATCTCAAGAGAACCTGAATAGCCAAAACTTCTGAAAAAGGAGAGCAAAGCTACCCTGGCCAGTGTGGCTCACTTGGTTGGAGCATTGTCCCATAGCCGAAGGGCTGAGTGTTTGATACTTGATCAGTGCATATGCCTAGGTTGCTAGTTCCATCCCCACTTCAAGGGTGTACAATTCCTGGTCTGGGCATGTATAGGAGGCAACCAATTGATGACTCTTTCTCACATTGATGTTTATCTCTCCTCTTCCTCTCTCTCTCTCTAAGGAAAAAAAAGAACAAAGCTGAAGAACTCACTTCCTGGTTATAAAACTTATTACAAAGCTAAAGTAATGAAAACAATGTGGAACTAACATAAATACAAACATACATAATCAATAAAATATAATTTAAAAAACAGGCAAACATATAGACTAATCGAATAGAACTGAGTGTACAGAAAAAAACCTTCCACAATAGTTAAATGATTTTGACAAGACTATACCAAGGTCATTTAATGAGAAAAGGAGAGTCTTTTCAACAAATGATGTAGGGAAAACTGGATATCTACATGAAAAAGAATGAAATTGGCCCTGGGTGGGTGGCTCAGTTGGTTGGAGCATCATCCCACACACCAGAAGTTTGCAGGTTTGATCCCTGGTCAGAGCACATATGTAGGTGCAGATTCTATCCCCAGTTGGGATACATATGGGAGGCAACCGATTGATGTTTCTTTCTCACATCAATGTTTCTCTTTCTCTCTATCTCTATCTCTCCCCCACCTTTCTCTCTGTCTAAAAGCAATAAATATATACTCGGATGAGGATTAAATTTTTTAAAAAGAATGAAATTGGATCTTACCTTATACCATATATAAAAATTAACTCAGAATGGTTCAAAGACCTAAACATAAACTAAAACTATAAAACTCCTAGAAGAAAACAATAAGGGAAATCTTCATGGCACTGAATTTGGAAACCATGTCTTGGATACGACATCAAAAGTATAGACAAGAAAATAAAAAATGAAGTTGAACTTCATCAAAATTAAAATTTTTTATGCATCAAAGTGCACTATCACAGAGTGATAAGACAATCCACAGAAATGGGTAAAATATTAGCAAATTATATATCTGATAAGGGATTGATATCTAGAACATATAAGGAACTTGTACAACTCAATAACAACAAAAAACAACTAATTAAAAAATGATAATGCCTGGTTGGCATGGCTCAGTGGATTCAGTGCCAGCCTGCAACCGAAATGTTGATGGTTTGATTCCTAGTCAGGGCACATGGCTGGGTTGCAAGCCAGGTCCCCAGTTGGGGGAGTGTGAGAGGCAACTATCAATGTATCCCTTGTGCATCGATGTTTCTCTCACTCTCTTTCTCCCCACCTTCTCCCCCCTCTAAAAATAAATAAATAAATAAATAAATAATCTTTTAAAAAATGAGCAAAGTACCTGAATAGACATTTCTCCAATGAAGACAAACAAATAGCCAATAAGCATAAGAAAAGATGCTCAACATCACTAGTCATTAGGGAAATGCAAATCGAAGTCTGGATAAGATACCACTTCACACATATTAGGATGGCTATTATTAAAAGACCAGCAAGCAAACAGAAAATAACAAGTGTTGGTGAGAATGTGGAGAAACTGGAATCCATGTGCATTGCTGATGGGAATGTAAATGGTGTAGCCACTGTGGAAAAGGGTATGGCAACTCTTCAAAATTTGAACACAGAATTACTCTCTGACTCAGCATATCTACTTCTGGATATATATCCAAAATAAGTGAAAGCAAAGACTGGAACAGATATTTGTATACACATGTAGGTGGCAACATCATTCATAGTAAACAAAAGGTAGGCATAACCCAAGTATCAATCAACAGATGAATGGGGTAACAAAGTGTGGTATATCCATACAATGGAATATTATTCAATCTGTAAAAAGAAAGGAGTTTTGACACATGGTACAGCATGGATGAACCTTGAAGAACTATGCTATGTGAAATAAGCCAGTCACACAAAAAAGACAAATATTGTATGATTCTACTTATATGAAGTATCTAGAGTAGTCCAATTCACAGAACTGGGAAGCAGAAGCATGGTTGTCAGAGACTGGGGGAAGAGAGAAATGGAGATTCAAAGTTTAATGGGTACAAAGTTTCAGTTGGTAAGGTGAAAAAGTTATGGAGGTGGATGATAACTATGGTTGCACAACAATAAAAGTACTTAATGCCATAGAACTATACAACTAAAATGGTGAAAATAGTAAATTTACACTATGTGTATTTTACCACAATAAAAGAAAATGAGGTAAACAACTTTCCCATTTAATTGGTAAAAACAATTAAGGTCTCTAAAGAATATGTGACTTTACATAGCTAGTATGTGGAAATGGTATTGAAATCCAAAGCTTTTTACACCAACACTTATGTCCTTTCCACTACAACAGTTTTTGTTTATTTGGTTAATTTTTAGGAAAAATTTAGATACTGTGAAAAGCATAGATCTAAAGTGTATCATTTAATGAGTTTTGATAAATTTATAAGTCCATGTAACTACCACCCCTTTAAAATCTTTAAAAATAAAGATTATATCTTTAATCAAGATAAAGCACAAATCTTCCCTGGCCGGGTAACACAGTCGGTTAGAATGTCATCCCAATATGCCAAGGTTGTGGGTTTGATCCTGGGTCAGGGAACATACAAGAATCAACCAATAAATGTATAAGCAAGTAGAATAACAAATTGAGCTCTCTTTCTCTCAAATCAATAAATAAACACATTCAGCCCTGGCTGGTGTAGCTCAGTGGCTTGAGCAATGACCTGCGCACCAAAGGGTCGCTGGTTCGCTTTCCAGCCAGGGCACATGCCTGGGTTGTGGGCCAGGTCCCTAGCTGGGAGCGCATGAGAGGCAACCGATTGACGTTTGTCTCCCTCTCTTTCTTCCTCCTTTTCCCTCTCTCTAAAAATAAATAAATAAAATCTTTTTAAAAATCAATTTATTAAAAAAAGTTTTTTTAAAGATAAAGCACAGCCCTGGCTGGTGTGGCTCAGTGGACTGAGCATCAGCCTGTGACCTGAAACACAGGTTCCATTCCAGTCAGGGCACACACCTGGATTGCAGACCAGGACCCCAGTTGGAGGCGCATGAGAGGCATCTACACATTGATGTTCCTCTCCCTCTCTTTCTCCCTCCCTTCCCATCTCCCTAAAAATAAATAAATAAATAATTTTTTTTAAATGGTAAAGCACATATCCATGAATCCAGAAAGTACCGTCATGCTTCCTTCCACTTAATCCACATTACCCTTCAGGCAACTATTATTCTGGTTTCTATTACCATAGATTAGTTTTACCTATTCCTCAACTTCATATAAATGGAATCATTCAATTGTACTCTTTTGTGTCTGACCTCTTTGGTTCAACAAAATGTTTTTGATGTTCATTCACATTGTTGCTGGTATCAGTAGCTCATTCTTTTATTGCTGGGTAATATTCCATTTTGTGAGTATGCCACAACTTATTTATTCTTTCTTTTTGACGGTCATTTGTGTTGTTTTCAGTTGTTGGCTCTTATGAATAAAGCTACCACAAACATATTTTCACAAGTCTTTTTATGGATATATTTTAATATCTCTTCTTGTGTGACATGCTTCAGTTAATGGGACAGTAGCAAACCTGATGTAAGCATTTGAAAAAGTGCTTATGCACTTTCTCTTCCTCTTGCTAATCTTGTCACTAACATAAGAATAAACACAGGCTAGTCTGCCAGAGAATGAGAGACCATGTGGAGGGGAGCCAAGTCATCCCAGCTGAGGTCATTCTATACGAGCCAGCGCAACAGGTGTTTATGGATTCATGAACAATTCCAAGTAAGATTAGCCTAGCTCAGTCGAGGTCAGCAGAACTGCCCAGGTGACCCATTGAGTCATGGCAAATAATTAATAGCAGTTCCTTTAATCCACTGAGTTTTGGGGTGATTCGTTTTACAGAATTATTATGGCAGTAGAAACTTTACACACATCTGTACCAGCTTTCTATTGCTACATAACCAATTGTTAGAAAGGTAAGGGATTCAAACAACACAAATTTATTATCTCATAGTTTCATGGGTCAGATACCCGGGCATGGGTTATGGGTTAGTTGGGATATGAGTTGGTTGGGTCTTCTACTCTGTTCTTGTTAAATTGAAATCCAGACGTCAGCCAGGACTTTGATCTCATCTGAGTCTCAGGGGGTCCTCTTCCAAGTTCATTGGTTGTTGGATAAATTTAATTCTTTCCAGTCCTAGGACTGAGGCCCTCAGTCCCTAGAGGCCACATAACCATTTTACGCTTCATGGCCCTCTCTGCAACACAGCAGATTGCTTTTTTAAGGCCAACAGGTGAGCTTCTCTGGTGCTTCAGATTCCTGTGAATTTCTTTCATCTCTGACCTCTAGCCCCCACTTGAAAAAGCCCAGCTGCTGTAAGAAAGAAGAAAATTTTACCCTTTGTGAGAGCATGGATGGACCTGGAGAACATTATGCTAAGTGAAATAAGCCAGTGAGAGAAAGACAAATACCATATGATTTCACTCATATGCGGAATCTAATGAAGAAACTGAACTGACAAGGAAAATAGAGACAGACTCATAGATAGAGAGCAGGATTACAGCTATGGGGTGGGGGTTTGGGAGTGGAGGGACTGAGCAAAAAGGGAAAAAGGACTAATGGACATGGACAACAGTGTGGAGATTGCTGGCCGGAGGAGGGGTATAAGGGGAATAAATAGTAATGAAAAAAATACACTTAAAAAGAAAAAGCCTGGCTGATCATGTTAGGCCCACTCAGGATGATCTCTCTTTTGATTGCCTCAAAGTCAACAGATTAGGGGCCTTATTATACATCCAAAATGCCCTCATTTTTGTCATATAAATAACCTAATCATAAAATTATCTCCCTTTATATTTGCAGGTCCACTTGTACTTTAAGGGGACTGGATTTTTTAGAGTGTGTCCACCAGAGGATGGAAACCTTGGGAACCACCTTAGAATTCTTCCTACCACAATGCCAAGATATGCAAACAATTTTTAAAAATAAAAAAAAATTAAGAAATGAAAATAAATGTTAAACGATTAAAAACAGATTTATATATTATATAGTGGTATAATTATAATATATACCATATCATATATATAGTATATAATACAATTATATATTATATGTTATGATTATATGTTAAGGTATACTTGATTATAATATATAATATAGTTATAAATATACCATTATGTGGTATTTTAGATGGTATACATTATATAATGTTATATCACATATAACATAATGAATACATATTGTATAACCTGTGTAATGTATATCATGTAATATACTGTATTAACCTTCCAATAAACAGCTATTTGGAGGTTATTATCTTATGTATATAATATGTAATTCAATTAATTTTTTAAAACTCATCAAAGGAAGAGATTTGTTTGTGAGAGGTGGTTGGTGACAAAGGGGAACAAGCAAGTTATTCTTTTGTTGGCCATTTTCACCAATTTTTCAGTCTTTTAAAGCCTTATGGTTATCTTAAACTTAAATGTACTTAAAAATAAATTTTTCCCCAGCCTGTGTGGGTCAGTTGGCTGGCTGTTGTCCCCAAAACTGAAAGGCCACTGATTTGATTTCTGATCAGGGCACATGCCCGAGTTTCCATTTGGTCCCTAGTTGGGGCACATGTAGAAGGCAGTCAGTCGATGTTTCTCACTTTCATTGATGTTTCTCTCCCTTTCTTTCTCTCTCCCTTACCCTCTCTCTAAAATAAATAAATAAATATATATATTTTAGACATGGAAAAACACCTCTAGAGCAAAATAAAGGTTAAATGTAAAAGTACTTCAAAAAATGGAAATGACATACACAAAACCAACTGAAGGGTCATAGAAGTCACTTCGTTTTTTTCACTTGGCCTATATATACAAAACAAAACATTTGTGTTCATCTAAATCTAGAGCACAATTCAAATTTGTTCATAAGATATTCTCTGATTAAATCTCTTGTGCCAGGAAAAGTGATGTGTCTTGCTTAAAACTACAGTACTGAAATATTGTATTATAAAAATATACCATTTTAAGTATGTTTTTAAGTGAAAATGTAATGGGGAAAATGAGCCATTTACTGAAAAATGAAACAATTTTTCAAGAGCCATCATGGCAAAAACTGAATGATATTATGTGAGGTAAATCTTTACTCTTCCTATCTTAACCCCAGATCTAAAGTTCTTATTGTCAATTTACTTATCTGATGTGTCCCATGTATAACCAATATGACATTTGAGCTGCCATATACTAACCAACATGTCTGCAAAAGGCTTTAGATGTATCATCTAATTTTTTTTAAAGATTCTATTTATTTATTTTTAGAGAGAGGGGAAGGTGGGGAGAAAGAGAGGGAGAGAATCATGGATGTGTGAGAGAAACTTTGGTTGTTTGCTTCTCACACTCCCCGAGATGGGGACCTGGCCTGCAACCCAAGCATGTGCCCTGACTAGGAGTCAAACCAGCCACCCTTCGGTTCACAGGCGGGCACAATCAACTGAGCCACACCAACCAGGGCTGTATCACCTAATTCATTTTTTCAGTTTTTAAAATTGATTTTTAGAGAGAGGGAGAATCATTGATTTGTTATTCTACTTATTTATGCATTCATTAGTTGATTTTTGTACGTGCCCAGACCAGGGATCAAACCTGCAACCTTGGTGTATTGGGATGACACTCTAACCAACTGAGCTACCCTGCCAGGGCCAGCATCACCTGATTTAAATCTTTTTATTAGTTACTAAGGGTGAAAGTAAGGTTTAGAAATGGAAATTAACTTGCTCAAGATTGTACAGCTAGAAATTAGCAGAGTTAGGCTTTGAAACCAATAGCTGTTCAGCCTTATGCAAGTTTTTAAGCTCAGTAAGGCTATTTTGTCACCTATAAAATGGGGATAGTAATTCCTACTTTGTATGTTTGCTTGTCGGTTTTTTGTGGTTTTTTTTTTTTTGGTATGAATTAAAGAGGCTATGTTGAATGTTAGCAGCATTTTGTAAATTATAGGGGCATCCTCCGCAAATGGTAGGAATATCTGGGCCTGAAGCTCATGGTCTCTCAACCTTCTTCCTACCACCTCCCATAAACTTGCTCCTCCTTTTGTGTTTATTTCAGGGACATGGCATCAGTCACTTTGTCTGGAAAACTAAACCATCTTTCATTCCTATTTGTCCTTCCTGTTAACCCTATCACCCCCCACACCTTCAAAATCAAATCAGTTATTAGGACCAATCAATTCTACTTTCACAATGTCTATGGTATCTGTATCCAGCTGTCCATTTCACTGAATCAACCATAGATAAGACCTTCACCAACTGCTGTTGGAACTATTTTCTTTTTCTTAATTATTTAAGTAAAATTTTTGAATATGATAGATATACTTGGCATGAAATTTTTAAAAGATGTAAAAGGTTATACAGTAAAAAGTAAATCTCCTTTCCATTATTGTCTCGCAGCCATTTAATTCTCCCCTCAGAGGCAGACACTGTTGTTCTCGTGCGTCTTTCCAGAGGCTATATATCTACAACGCACACACACTCTCATATATTTTTCATAAGGATGACACCCTATACCTGTTGTTCTCACCCTTGTGTTTTCACTAACAATATTTTTGGAGATAATTCTGTATTAGTCCCATAAAATTGACTCACTCTTTTCAAAGTCTTCATTCTATGCCATTGTACGGATAGCTTAACTTTTTGAACCATTCTCTAGAAATAATTTGAGTCCGTTTTTTTAATATGTATGCATTTTTGCTATGTATATATGTAATTTTGAACAACTGCTCATAAATTTCTAGTATAAATTCCTAAAAGTCAAATTTCTGGGTCAACACAAATGTATATTTTAAATATTGATAGATATTAATGTTTTGTAAAGGTCTGTTCATCTATCAGCTATGTATGGAAGCTACTGTTTCTCTGCACCTTCACCACCTGAATCTATTACCAGGTTTCTTGAACATTGCCAGTCAGATTGAAAATGGCATTCCTTTTGTAGCTTTGAGTATTCTTGAAGTTTCTACTGCATTGAAACCTTTTCCCTGTATGTTTGCTCTGCTTTGCATCAAGGCTGTAGACTGTTCATTACAACTGCTATATTTTAATAGCTTCCTCAGGGGTCACCCTACCTCCAGCATTTCATTTTTTCAGGCTTTCCATATACCATCTTCAGCATTATATTCTTTTTTTTTTAAGATTTTATTTGTTTGTTTTTAGAGAGAGGGGAAGGGAGGAAGAAAGAGAGGAAGAGAAACATTGATGCGAGAGAGAAACATCAAATGATTGTCTTTCCTATGTGCCCTGACCAACTACCGAACCTGCAACCCAGGCATGTGCCATGAGTGGGAATCTAACCTGTGACCCTTCACTTAGAGTAATGACACCCAACTAACTAAACCACACCAGTCAGAGCAACATTATATTCGTAAAAACAGTTCTAATCTAGTTGCATTCAGCCCCTAAATCACCAGTTCCCAAGCTCCTTGTATCAGGACCCCTTTACACTCTCACTCGCACCCCACTTGGGACCTGCCTGCAATCCAGGCATGTGCCCTGACTGGGGAATCGAACCGGCGACCCTTTGGTTCTCAGGCCAGTGCTCAATCTGCTGAGCTACACCAGCCGGGTAGAAGTATTTTAAAATATATTTTTCTTTGATATTACACCAATAATCAACATATAATAATTTATAAAAGGTTACTTTCAATGAATCTGAAACCATATTAATGAGTTCTGTATTCTGTTACGTTAAAATATATTTGTCTCCCCTCTACCTTGAATGGATATTCACCTATGATTAATTTTATCCAAATATGCATTGATTGTTTGGAAAATATTGGTCCAATACATTATGCTGATCTTCCAAATGCTGACACATTTCATTATAAAATATCAACAATCTCATTCATTAATGTTAACGCCAGTCTTATCATATATGTCTTCAGATACAGTAGTCCCCACTTATTGTGGTTTCAGTTTCTCTGTCTTCAGTTATCTGAGGTCAACTGTGGTTCAAAAATATTGAATGGAAAATTCCAGAAATAAATACTTCATAACTTTTAAAGTATATGCTATTTAGAATATTGTGATGAAATCTCATGCCATCCCACTGCATCCTACCTGGGATGCGAGTCATTTTTGTCCAGCTCACTTCATCTCATCATGTAGGTATCATATTATTTCATAACATCACAGGAAGGAGAAGGGTGAGTATAGTACAATAAGATATTTTGAGATAGATAGAGACCACATTCACATAACTTTCATTACAGTAAATTGTTATAGTTGTTCTATCTTATTATTAGTTATTATTGTTAACCTCTTAGTGTGCCTAATTTATAAATTAAACTTTATCATAGGTATGTATGTATAGGAAAAAATACAGTACTATTTATGCATATATAGGGTTTGGGACCATCTGAGGTTTTCAGGCATCCACTGGGGTGGTCTCAGAACATATGCCCCACAAATAAGTGGGATCTACTCTATTGGCAGATACAAAGTTTCCAAAATTCTAATTGCACACAAAAGCTTGAATTTTATTAGTGGCAACAAATCCTGTCAATTATTTTCCTTAAAATGAGTAATAGTCTCATTTCATTCCATTTTGAGAAAACATCTACCAAATACCCCAATCTGTATAACCATAGTTTGTCTGTCTATCATTCTTTCAAGTAAAAATGATCTTCCATGAAAAGGGCAGCTAGATCTGCTCCCAAAGCAAACAATTCCACAAGTGATTTTCCTCAAAACAAACTTCATAGTTTGAGATATGCAGCTTAACTACATTATGTCTTTATCACATTTCATCACATAGAATATTAAAAAGATACGTACTTGAGAGTCAAGATTTAATAAAATTAAAATTAATAATTTTTACTGCTTCATCAAGAACATTTGTTTTACTATGATTGAGTGGCAGTAAAATACAGATTCAGTTTGGGACCACTGGCCATGTGACAGGAAATTAACCCATTATTGATGTGCAACGTCAATTGAAATGCCAATGCAGTTAAAAAAGTAAATAGCAGAATGTAAAATGATGCAGCCAGTATGGAAACCAGTATAATGGTTCCTCAAAAAATTAAAAACACAAGTTCTGTATGATATGTCAACCCCAATTCTGGTTATATATATCCAAAAGAATTGAAAGTAGAATCTTAAAGAGATATTTGCACACCCATGTTCAGAGCAGCATTATCCACAATAGCTAAAAGGTGGAAGCAACCCAAATGTCCATCAACAGATGAATGCACAAACAAAATGAGGTGTATTTATACAACGGAATACGATTTAGTCTTAAAAAGAGAGGAAATTCTGACACATGCTATAACATGGATGAACATTAAAGAATTATGCTAAGTAAAATAGGCCAGTAACAAAAAGATAAATATGGTATTGTATGATCCCACTTATATGAGGTATCTAAAGAAATGGAATTTACAGAAACAGGAAGTAGGATGGTGGTTTTCAGGGGCTAATAGAAGGGGAAATGGGGAATTACTGGTTAACGGGTATAGAGTTTCAGTTTTGCAAGATGAAATAGTTCTGGAGATGAATGATGGTGATGGTAGCACAACAATGTGAACATACTTAACACTACTGAACTGTACACTTAAAAATTATTAAAATGGTAGATCTTATGTAGTTTTTACCACAAATTTTTAAAGGCAAATAACTTTATTATTATTATTATTATAAAATTAGTTTTGGCCTCACAGACCCTCTGAAATGGTCTCAGGGGTGCTCTCTCATGGACCACACCTCGACAACTGTTGCACTCGACAATGCGTTGCTTGCAAATGCCTTCAGAATCGAGTCCACACTCCACAGCATGGTCTTCAAGGTCATATGTGATCTGGCTTCATTCCCCTTCCCCCTCTCTGCCTATGTGTTCCAATCACACAGACAGTTGCTGTCCCCCAAACACAAAAGGCATTTTCGTACTTCTGTGGCTTAGCTCAAGCAACATTCCAGAGACCACTTCTTATTCTATATAAAATCCTACTCATGTTTTAGGGCCCAGCACAAATACCTGCCTTGCCAAGTCAGGACTAAAATCCTCCTTCCTATTTGCTCTCTGGATATTTTACCTTCCTATTTATTTCCTTTTGTTTATATTATGGTCATTTCTGTGTTTGTCTTCCCATTAGATTGTAAAACTTCCAGAATAAGAACCTGTTTCCCTCATAGCACATTTGGCACGATGCCTTCTTAGGCGAATCTGGGCAAGTTAGCTGCCCTCCTAACTTCAGTTTCCATTTCTGTGAAACAGGGATAATGACACCCATCTTGCAAGTTCCTGGGAAGATTCAATAAGGTCATGTCAATGGATGCCAGCCTAATGCCAGGTACATTGTAGCTCCGTAATAAATGGGAAGACCCTTTCTTCCTTTAGTGGGTGTTGAATTAACAGATGAATCAACAGACTTGAAGAGGGAAGTATTATAAAATTTACAACCAAGGAATTTAGAGAAACATTTGGGATCCTGGTAATAGTTATTAATAAATAATACTAGGATTATGAAGTTCTAGCAGTTGCTGTTAGTCTAACAACAGGTGTTCCCTGGAGCAAATCCTTTGTTTCAAAAGAAATCTAGTCTTCTTCCATGGCACTCTGACTTTCCTTATGCAGGTTTGGGCTCATAAATCTTTTTAGGCTTCCCCAGAAACTCCTGGTCACCCAAAAGTTGGTAGGGTGATCTTTTAGGTTATAGCTTCAAATCAGACAAAATGTGTGAGATATTCAAAATTAAATGAATATTCTTTTTTAAGATTTTATTTATTTACTTTCAGAGAGAAGGGAAGGGAGGGAGAAAGAGAGGGAGAGAAATATCAATGTGTAAGAGACACATCAATCAGTTGCCTCTCTCATGTCCCCAACTGAGGACCTGGTCCACAACCCAGGCCTGTGCCCTGACTGGGAATTGAACCTGTGACCTTTTGGTTCACAGGCCAGCACTCCATCCACTGAACCACACCGGCCAGGGTGAGGCATCATTTAAAATAGTCATAAGAATTAATTGTCTCACTCTAGGAATATGTAAGAATGAAAGATTATTTTTAAAACTATTTTTATTTATTGATTAGAGAGAGAGAGAGAGAGGTAGAAACATCAAATGCTGCTCCGCCCACCCATACATTCATTGGTTGATTCTTGCATGTGCCCTCACCAGGGATCCAACCCTCAACCTTGGCATACTGAGACAATGTTCTAAACAATTGAACTATCCAGCCAGCACAAGAAGGCAAGATTCTAAGATTCTTTTAAGTTCTGAAGTCTTTAAAACTCAAAATTTTAAATAGAAGACATTAACATACTCTAGGATCCCATCAAATGCAATGGTTTTAAAAACTAGAAAGAAATGACATAAACATATCTCAAGAACCAAGAAATACAAAATCCTATCAATTAATTAACATAAGTAGGCTGTGAGAAGAAGGAAAATTTAGGAAATGTGTATATTTAACATGGGCTGCATTATACTCCACTTTAAGTTAATATCGTTGATATAATTTTAAATAGGCTTCAATATTCTGTGGTCATTCATAATCTCAGTAAATGTTTCTTTTCCTGGTCTGCATCTTGTAACTCTGGGAAGTTTTATAATTTAATAAAGAAAATTTTAAGAGAATTAAATTATATTAATATTTTTGTGTTAAGAAGGAATCCATGCACAATTGGTATTTTATATGCTTTTGTGTTAAGAGAAATTATCTACAGATTCGAAAAGCCTACTAAATTGCCCAGCACAATAAATGATGAGGGGCTCACTCTAAGGCAGTCTCTTAAAATTTCAAACTACAAACTATAAAAAGAAATTCCTGGAAGTTTCCAGAGGGGAAAAACAGATGACATCCTGAAATTGGAATGTAACACTGGAAGCTGGAAGACAATGGAGCCTTTCTAAATTCTGAGGGCATCCCATACTATTGAGCATCTGAATAGAATTCTTTACCCACCCATACTATTGAGCATCTGAATAGAATTAAGGTATCTCCAATCTAGAAGGATTCGATAGATTTACCTTACATGACTCCTCAATAGAGAAACTATTGGAGGTTGTGCTCTGGTAGAATGAGGGAACAAATCTAGGAACAGAATGAAATATGATGAGGAAACAAAAGACACAACACGGGAAAATGGTGAAAAGAAGTTCTGTGATAATAGCTTATGGCAAATCTAGAAATCCACCTCTTACCCCAGATTAGAGCAACAGAAGGCTCTGGAACAGAGATGTCTGGGGGGGAAATGAAATTGATTGACTATCTGATACATTTGACCAGTTGAAAATTAATATTTTCATTAATTGTAATATTTTCATTAATTGTATTTTCATTAAATGTAAGACATATAGCAGACCTCATGAAACACATAAAGTTAACTTTATGAATATTGAAAACTAAGCAAATGTAAAAGTGAGGAATAACTGTAGAAACACAGCAATAAAAGGATGAACGCTAGCCCTGGCCGGTGTGGCTCAGTGGATTGAATACAAGCCTGTTAACCAAAGAGTCACCAGTTTGATTCTCTGCCTAGGGCACGTGCCTGGGTTGCGGGCTAGTAGGGGGTGCACGATAGGCAACCACACATTGATGTTTCTCTCCCTCTCTTTCTCCCTCCCTTCCCCTCTCTAAGAAAGTAAATAAATAAAATCTTTTTTAAAAAAGGAAAAACAGTAAAGTGTAATCATAGTGTATGCCACATAACGTGAACATTGCTGATGAAATCATAATAATGTAAATACTGATTACTGATTTAACAAACAGTTGTGATACTGGGAAAATGAAGAGAGAAAGTGGGAGCAGTGAGTATACGGAGCTAAATCCTCACTTACCATAATAGGAAACCAATGAATAATGTCTAAACTTGAAAAATCAAGAAATAGCGGGGATGATGGGATGAGCTGCAGGGTGGAGGGGCTAAAGGGGAAAAGAAAATGAGACAACCGTTATAGCATAATCAATAAAATATACCAAAAAAATCAAGAAGCAGCAGTATGACCATAGGATTAAGGGACATGAAAGTACAGGCGTCCCTCAGAGGTATTGTGGGTTCAGTTCCAGACCACCACAATAAAGCAAGTATCGCAATAAAGCAAGTCATAATCTTTTTGCTGGTGGAGGATCTTGCCTTCAATTCTGAAAAAATGCAAATTCTGTGAAGAGCAATAATGACATGCACAATAAAATAAAATATGCTTGTAGCTATTAGAAAAAAAACAGGTAATATATTGGACAGTCTGGAAAGTGAAATTAGTGGGTGGGGACTCATAGGAAAAGGATCACTAGGTTTCATAATAAGCCTGCTATACTGATATTTTAATTATCTGTATATATATAAATTTTATGTTAATTAATGGTACTGTAATAAATATATGTGTGTTTTTAAATACATACGTGCATGTGTGTGTGTGTATAAAAATATATATCTTTGCACTCACTTTCGAGTATGTCCTTACGGTAAAATCCAAAAAGTGGAATTTCAAGGTCAGACGCAAACATATATTCAAGGCTTTTGACATTGACCAAATAAGTCGTCAGCAGTACTAGGCTGATTTTCACTTTTCTGAGCAGAGAACTAGCCTGGCTCATCACCTCACCACCAGGCTGCCACAGCTCCAGATCCAATTTAACAGGAGGGTATTGTCGTTTGCCTCCTGAGTCATTCCCCTGGCATCTATTAGAAACTGAGATTTTGAGCTGGGAAGGTTGTTTGATCGAAGAAAACCTAAACCAGAAGCCCTATTTTGGCTATACCGCTGTCTGCCTATGTGGTTTTGAACACATCTCTTTCTCTGGCTGCAGTTTTAGCGTCTGTAAAGTAAGGCGCTTGGATCAGAACAGTACTTCTTAACACTTTTACTACTAAGACCCCTCCCTTGAGTACCAGTTTTTATCTACTAAACAAATTGCATTTACTGAGAAATTATTTATTCTCTTTCCTGATGTGTATTGCTTATATGAGGTGACAGTCAGTGAGAATTTCTGAATCGCAGGGGAGAGATACCTCTGATAAGATAAGTGAATTAATAAATTCAAGCCAAAAGAATTTTATTATCTGGTTTGCACTGCCAGGCTGAAGCAAATGCAGAACGCTGCTGGAATCCTCCCAGACCTCTTGCTGCTTCCACATTCCCCAGGGGAAATGGGGTGGGATAACTCTCTCAGGTCGGAAAATCCGTTTTCTCTCTCTGTACACCTCGATCATCAGAGTTTATTGTGTCAGGATGGTTCCCCAGCTAAATCAGTTTAACAGCCGACCTTGTGCATCTTTACTGGAGCCAGGTTACAACAAAGGCAACTGGAGCAAAGATTAGCACTTTTCCCTGTGAGGAAAGGGGGAAGGAAGGAGGATTTATTGTGAAGCTTATGTTTCAGGCCCCCTTGTAGGGGCCCCTGTGAGAGGTGGGAATTGCTGGGAACTGCAGTCTGGGAGGCCGAGGAGAGGAAGCAGTTTGCAATCAAGAAGCATTTCCGTGTAAGCATTTCTGGAGAAATGCCTCAAGATCTCGGAAAAAAGACCTGAATCTCTGAGTCTTCAATAATTTGTCTTGATTTCTTTTATCATTCCAAACAAATATTCACATTCATACTTAATATTGGACTCATAATTCTCTATTTTCTTTCTTGGAGAGGGCCTCCAGAACTGTAAAAGCTAAGGTCCTACAAAACCTGGATTTGCTGCGTATATAGATACACAGAGCTCCCCAGCAAGATAAAAGCTAGCGATCTGGCTTCTCCACTGGAAGCAGAGGAGAAAATGGTTCTCACACTTCTGCATTGACCAGAGCATCTGCTCAGGCAGATCGCAGTCCTGTAACTTGGGAACACAACCACACAGGTAACTAGCAACTCCTGTGTAGACCCAGATTACAGCAGCTACTTCTCTGGAGACCCTGGGAGTCCATGTGAGTGATCGACCAAATACTTTCTCAATTTCTTCTTGACCATTGCTTGCACATCTCCCTCCCCCAATTTTTTTTTCCCTTGTAATACAGTTCAGAAGCAATGTGTTTGCTTTTCTATGCCTGGCACATTTGAAAGCATGCAATGAATAATTGTTAAATGAATAATTTAGAAGAATGAATCTTAGCATTTCTGGTTCCCAGCCTCTGACTCTTAAGAGTGCTAACTAGCTATAAAATTACAAAAATATGGCCCGTTGTAGAAAGGAGGACAGGTCTTTCTTTTCTGTTTATTCATTAAGCCAGTGATTTACAACCTGAGTCGGCTTTGGAGAGTCTCATTCAAAAAGCAGACTCCAGGGCTGTGTCCACGGAGGGTGTAATCAGTAGTTTGGGAAGGAATTCACGAGGCTACATTTTGATTAAGGCCCCTGATGATTCAGATGTAGGCCACTTCTTGAGAAATAGCTTAAAAGAGATTGCGTCTGCCGGGGTGTAGAATTTATCCATCTCTTGCAATCACAATGTTGCTAATTCGCATCCAAGGTCTGTCTAGGGCTACTTCCAGGGAAGCTTTGGCCCCTTGAGATTCAGGCAATCCTTCCATTTCTTTTCTTCAGGCAAACATTCACAGCTGCTATTGTGGAAGCTATACAGATTTGGGAAATCAGACAGATCTGGATTCAAATTGTTACATCTCTCTGATCCTCAATGTATCCATAAAAATAGGGATTATAATGCCACTTAAAATAGTGTTGGGATTATATACAAGACCTGTCCAGAAAAAGTCCAACTATTGTAAATATAATAAGAATGGTTTGCATCACATCGATGTAACCTGGCAGCCAAGGAGAATGGACTGGAATGCGCATGAGTGAACAGTGATGACTTCACTGTCCTAGTCAGTGGAGACAGTAGATTCTGTTGAGTGAGCATGTGTACAGTGTGGCCATTGCATTCAAAATGACTGAGCAAGTAGAGCAATGGATCTGCATCAAATTTTGCATTAAGCTTGAAGACTCCTCTACAAAAACTGTTCGGATGATCCAGAAGGCTGCAGCTATGGGCAACTGGTGATTAGCAGCTTCATCAGGACAACAGTTCGCTCAAGCATCATGTCTCATGCAGAGTTTTTTTGTGAAACATCAAATTACCCAGGTGACTCAAACCCCCTACAGCCCAGATATGGCGCCCTGAGACTTCTGGCTTTTCCCAAAACTGAAATCGCCTTTGAAAGGGAAGAGATTTCAGATTATCCACAAGATTCAGGAAAATACGACAGGGCAGCTGATGGCGACTGGGAGAACTGTGTGAGGTCCCAAGATACCTACTTTGAAGGGGACTGAGGCATTATTGCCCTATATATAATGTTTCTTGTATCTTGTACCGTCAATATATGTCTATTTTTCATAGTGTGTGGCTGGATACTTTCTGGACAGACGTTGCACACTATGTCAAAGAATCGTATGCCATGCATGGAAGATGAAGAGTTTCCTGAGAAAGATGAGATACTTGAAATTTTCCCATTTAGGCATTCACCTCTTAGGCTTCAACCTTTAGTCCCTACTAAAATGTAAATGGAGCAATTATGCACCCTACTCTTATTTATGCCTTGGTCAAATATTGTTCGTAAATTGTTCAGAGAAAGCAAAGGTAGAAAGATAGCTTGGGAGTGCCATGAAAAAAAAAAGGGGTAGGAGAGGCTAAGGAAAAAGGGGAGAGCGGAGGGAAAAACCAAAGGCACCTGAAAAGAAACTTTTCCAACGTCATGGTCTTACATGGGGCCGGGGAGCCTGATACGGGCAAGGGTTTCCCGCTTATATTCCTGTTCAAGGGATGTTCAAGGAATGCCAGAGGCAAGAAAAACTTACCTCCTCTGTTAGTGGGAAAGTTGTTCTTAGTGTAAAAGTTGCTGGAAATTTTAAGTTTTTCTAAGGGAAGGTCTGTCTTTGGGAGAATATCATGCTAATCCTTTTGAAGTAGAAGGTAAAACTTAGGGGCATGACTGTGGCTGATAAACCACTTCAAGGGAATTGAAGATTTTGGTTTTGTTCCTGAGAAGAACAGGAAAGGGGAATGGGATGGGATAGAGAGGTGGAAATAGCGTAAGGTTATGGACTCTGTGGAGGGAAAGCAGTTGGTACCCCCACTTAGCAGTGGGGTAGCCAAAAGACATTAGGGGGAAAAAGTGCCTGGTGTTCACATTGAAATTTTGATGCTAATATAATAAAGGTAATGATTAATAGCCACTAAGTGTTGGATTTTCTTTTTTGTTTTTTCCATGCCCCTCCCCTGGATTTTCCATATGCATCTTTCACCCTAAGGATACCTACATTCCAGCTTTGGCAGAGATTGCTGATTGTCTTCCTAAAATCCTGACTCACCTTCTTTAATTGCTATAGAAGCTTTTAGCTGAGCACAGAGCTGCCTACAGTTCCCAGCCTCCCGTGAAGCTAGATGTGGCCATGTGACTAGTTTGTGGCCAATGGAATATGAGCAGAATGAATGAAATGTGCAACTTCCAGGTGTGTCTTTGAAGATTTTATTTATTTATTTTTAGACAGAGGAGAAAGGAGGGAGAAAGAAAGGAAAACATCAGTGTGTGGTTGCCTCTCATGCGTCCCCTACTGTGAACCTGGCCCGCAACCCAGGCATATGCCCTGACCAGAAATCGAACCAGCGACCCTTTGCTTTGCAGTTCGGCACTCAGTCCACTGAGCAACACCAGCCAGGGCCCAGGTGTGTCTTTAAAAGGAAAAAGCATATTATCCCTTTCTCACTGGATGTAGATGCAATAGCAGACTCTAGAGTACTCTTCTTAGCTTTGCAACCATAGAAGCTTTTCTTGTAGATAGGAAGCTACTTGTTAAGGAAGACAGACATATAAGACAGAAGCATCTTTCACCAACTTCGTAAGGCACATTGCCCTACCAGTTCTGGACTGCTTTGTTTAGACCTTTCTAAGAGAAAGAAATGAACTTCTATTATGCTTTAATATTTTTGTTTCTTTTTGGTACAGCAACCAAACTTACATACTTACATACATCTTAAACTAACATACAAGAAAATGCATTACATATGTTTTTAGGCAGAACTTTTAAAAAGCACATTTAGTTTTTCATTACAAAAATAACATACCAACAACTGATATAAGTACCCTTCATATGATGTGATGACAATGGTATTTTACTTCTGTAGCCTTCCTCCCCAAAACCTGTAACTCCCATCCAATCATGAGAAAAATATCAGACAAATCCCAATTAAGGGGCATCCTACAAAATATGTAACCAGTGCTCCCCAAAACTATTAAGGCCATCAAGCACAGGGATCTCAGAAACTCACACAACCAAGAGGATCCTAAGGAGACATAATGACTATTGTATGTGGTGTCCTGGATAGGATCCTGGAACAGAAAACAAGACAGGCAAAAACTAAAGAAATCTGCCATGGCCAGTGATTCAGTTGGTTAGAGCATTGTCCCAATATGCCAAGGTTGTGGGTTTGATCCCCGGTCATGGCACATATAAGAATCAACAACTGAGTGCATGATAAGGGGACAAAAAATCGAGGTCTCCCTCTCTCTCTCGCTCTCTCTTTCTTTTTCTCTTCCCCCTCTCCCTCTAATATCAATAAATGCAAAAAAATTTAATAACATATTCTTCTCTTTTTTAATTTTAATTTTATTTTTTAGAGAGAGGGGAAGGGAAGGGGAAAGAGAAGGTGAGAGACATCCATGTGCAAGAGGTACATCGATCGATTGATTGGTTGCCTCTCACATACCCCCAGCTGGGGACCTGGCCCACAACCCAGACATGTGACCTGACCAGGAAGTGAACCAATGACCTTTTGGTTTGCAAACCTGTGCTAAGTCCACTGGGCCACATCAGGCAGGGCAATAATTTTTTTTAATTTTTAAATATTTTTAAAAATTAAGGAAATCTGGATAAAATATGACCTTTCATTTAATAATATATTAACATTGGCCCACTAGTTGTGGTAGAAGGCATTAATAATAAAGGAAACTGAGTATGGGGTATAAGAGAACTATATTTGTTAATTAAGTGTGACAAAAGATGTTCATAATGAGGTAAAAACAGTGTGAGGGATAATAGAGCTCTCTGTTCTATGTTTACAACTTTTTTATAACTAAATCTACTCTAAAATAAAAAGTTTATTGAAAAAGTAATAAAAAATAACATACCTCATTTCAGAAAATTTAGAATACAAATTGAAATTTTAAAAAAACCTATTACGAATGCCATAATTAAACCTTTGCTGTACCTGTCTGTGTGCGTATGTGTGTGCGTTTAATAAAAACTACCATACTGTATGGGGGGAGTGCAAAAAAATGGAATTGTCTTCTGGGAGGGCCCTTGTAGTACAGGTTCCCCCCAGGCAGTGTTCTAGGAACCCATCTGCATTAGTGTACCAGTTGGCATTGTTGTGAGAGGCTGCATTCGGTTTCAGCGGGTTTTTCTTGAAGACTCTTTCAACTTGTTTGCCCATTTCATAATGGGTGATTTACAAGCACACCTGGCCCACTCCACACTGAGTGTTCAGTTTTTGACCAGAAAAACATCATGACCCCTGTGCCCCACCCTCCCTATTTACCAGATCTCGCCCTGGGCGACTTTTTTTTGGTTTCCTCAGATGAAAGAAGTCCTCAAAGGGAAATGTTTTGCTGATGTAGAAGAAGTGAAACAAAAAATGGCAGAAGGGCTAAAAGGCATCAAAATTGATGAGTTCAAAAACTGTTTTGAGCAGTGGAAAAAGCATTGCCATAGGTGTATTATATCAAATGGAGAGTACTTTGAAGGTGACTGAAGTTTAAACATATAAAAATAAATACACAATTTTTAATAAATAAATTCTGGGGTTTTCTGGGCCCCCCCCTTGTATACACAATTTTCCGTCTGAAATTCTTTACTTACTATTTATCGTTAAACATTTTTATATACATTCAGTTTCTAGCCCTTCAAGAGTTCCTAAAAGCAATGACACTATAGTAACACTAAATATATTTGGTTTCTACAAGAAACCAGGGCCCCTTAGAGAAATGACTGATCACAGAGCTGGGACAGAATTAGCCTATAAATAAATATGTTTTTGTGCCAGAAACTAAGTGGTGCTCAAAGAGTGATGGGACATGTCTAAAGGATACATAAGCCTGCCTGAAGGGGCTCCCACTGGTCAAATCTGGAACAATTTGCAAATCAAAGCTCATTGATTAGTCAATCATTAGCGCAATGAAAAATAACCCATTGAATAAAGTAAGAAAATGGTTTTAGCCATGGTTGGGTAGCTCCGTTGATTAGAGCATCATCTCAAAATGCCAAGGTTGCATGTTCGACCCCTGGTCAGGGCATATACAAGAATCAATCAGTGAATGCATAAATAAATGGAACAACAAATGAATGTCTCTCTCTAAAATCAATAAATAAAAATTTTAAAAGGAAAAAAGAAAGTCGTTTTACTCGTTTATTTCCCCATACCCTTGCTATTGCTGGATATTAGCAATATTTTACTTTCTGCCAATCTAAAGGGTAAAAAGTAGTAGCTCACTACTATTAAAGTTTTAGGAATCACTACTTACTGGTGAGAGATTTATTAACCACATGTGTTTATTTCTTCAATGAACTTTTGATTCATATTCTTTGACAATATTTTAACTGAGTTATCTTTATGTTTCTTATTGGTAAGTAGAACCAGACTACATCAGTGCAATTCCAGGCTCCACCACTTAATGGCTGTGTGATCTTGAGCAAAGTATTTAATTTCGTTGTGCCTCAGTGTCCTTACCTGTAAACGGAAGATGATAACAATGGTGCCTGCATACTAATCATGATTATTAGTATGCTTGAATGAGTTAAGATATGTAAAATGCTTAGAACAGAAACTGACACATATAAAATGACAAATAATTGCTGTTTATTATTATTCCTTACGCAGAAAGTTTTAATTTTTTTATGTAGTCAGATCTATTTTTTTTCTTCATAGATTTTTTTATTTTCTCTCATGTTCAGGAAGGTTTTATAGACCCCCAAGAATATAGAAATAATGTTTTCTAGTATCTCCTTCTGGTATTTTTATAGTTTGCTTTCTATATTAAAATATATAACAATATACCAGGCATTGTGTTGGTTGCTGGGGGTACACAAGGATAAGCAAGACTGGGGGCCTGTTCCTTGTCCTCCTAGAGCTTACAATGTAGTGGGGTAAGAGACAATAACAAAGAAGCCAACTAATAAGATAATAAATTAGGTAAGTGCCATGAAAGAAACAAAAACATTATTAACTTTTCTTCATAGTTATAATGTATCACCCCCTCTCATGAAAAGTCTCTTCTCGTTGTGATAACGGTTTATACTTAGCATTAGGAAAGCATACAGAAAAGAAAAAGGGGAAGAAAGAAATGCCTGTTGCAGTAGATTTTTGGTATGGTTGTGTCCGTTTTCCTGTCTTTTCTAGCCTAATGTATTCTCTCTACTGTTTTTTTTTTCTTTTAAATTTTTTTTTTTTTGAGAGAGAAAGAGAGAGAGAGAGAGATTGATTGATTTGTTGTTCCACTTATTTTTGTATTCATTGTATGTGCCCTGACCAGGGGTCAATCCTACGACCTTGGTATATTAGGATGATGCTCTAACCAACGGAGTTACCTGGTCAGGGCCTCCACTGTTCTATTTTTTTAGTGGAGGTTCCCTGTAGCCTTTTGACCATTCCCTTACCACTGCCTCCTGAACACACCTTTTTGAACCTTGAAGTCTTTTCTGTAGAGCCAAGGAAGAATTATGAAGTTTCAAGAAGGATGAGGGTTGAAGAAAGGCCTGGACTGTCTCAAAGGGTGTCCACATTAGCCACCTGCAGTACAAATGCATTTGTGTGCTTGTGAGAGGAGCTAAATTTCAAGGCATTAAAACCTGTGTTTTACTCTCTGTGATTGTGGACTCCACTGACCCTTCTAACTCACAGATCAGTCCTGGATGTCCTTTTAAAGGCTGCTCTTCCTCAGGTCAACTCTGTAAACAATCTCATTTCCATGAGTTGAAATCTCTTCAAACCCAGAAATTGAGCCACTAATGTTTCACCAAAGCAGACTTTTCTGACTAGAACGGTTCATTTCTCTTTTTTAAAAGATGAAACTTACTTTATTTTTGTAAGAACAATCATTCAAATGGCCATGTGGGAGAAAGATGTAAGTTTGAAACGTGGTTTGAATGGACTGGGTGTGGTGGCTTCTCAGAATGTGCCAGGGTGGCTGAGCTGTTAAAGACCTGGGATACAAATTCCAGTTGTGTATAGAATTGTACACCTGAAATTTATATATTTTTATTAACCAATGTCAACCCAATAAATTCAATAATAAAAGAAGAGTAAACTCAGGTACCACTGGAAGAAAAATACATAATTACAAACATAAAATCATAGAATTTTTTATATCCTAGGGCAAAGGAGTTCTTGTTTTAGGTTGTTTTTTTCTTTTCTGGTAAGGCAAAACAGATCTTTAGATAACCAATTGTTACAAACCTGAGTTGCTTGTTTCTTTAAACTCAAAGATGAAATAAATTATATTTAATTTTAAAAATTGCAGTTGCAATCTATGTATTGGAGTTAAAGTCCATATTCTAGGAAAATAATAGCAGATGTTTTATAGTATGTCTTATGTGCTAGGTGCTGTTCTATGGACTTTAAATAGTCGTTTAATTCTCCTAATAACAAAATAAGTACTATTATTATCACCCCCATGTTACAAGTGAAGACGCCTCTCTCAAGAACCAGAGAGAATAAGGGACTTGGGCAAAGCCATACAACTAGTGAGTGGTCAATCCAGGATTCATACCCAGACATTCTGGTTCTAGAGTCTATGCTGTTCCCCAAAGCTGTACTTAACCACCTCTCCTCTTGGGAGTGAGTTTATCTGTATTTCTTGAAACAGTTTTGGTTTGGTTTTGCTGCTTTTCTTTTATAAAAAAGAAACTGACTTAAGGCATCTAGGGATAGGTAGGTAATACCTTGAAAATTATGAGAGGATGAGAAACATAGTATAGGGCAATTTTCATGCAGAGTTGGATAAAACATCCCAAGAAGAGAGTTTGGAGGTGCTCTTTTAGAAGTGAGCGTTTTGAGTTTTTTCAAAATCATGGTTGCAGCCTTGTGAGGCAGAGGTAATTTTCTGAAGAGTTTTCCTAACTCAGGAAAGACAGTGGGGGCAGAAGAGGCCATTCTTCACTGAGTGGGCCACAGCTGGGAGGTGGCGGGAGAGCAAGGAGGCAGTGGACAGCGGGGCAGGAGTGCTGAAAGAAGCCACAAGGGCTGGGGGTGGGTGATGGTTTTAACACAGTTTGTGAACACGCCATTCAGAATTTTAGGACATTGACTCCTACAGTCATGTCTTGTATGATTGCAGCTTTTACTCCCCAATAATTGGGGCCAACTATAGGACACAGAAGGGGCAGACCGCCTGACTTTGTGCGGTGGATCCCCGGCTGCTTCAGAAGCATTCCCAGGAGGGCTCTGAAGAGGCAGCAAGCACGTGGTTCGTGGTCTAAATTCAGCAGTGAAAAGACGGTGGGGGAGGGATGGAGGTGGGTAATCAGGGTTTGGAGGAGGAGCTTGGGAGGCAACCTCGGAACCTGGCTTACATGGGCATTGGTAGGAAAATCTCTGCATTTACCCCTTTGGTTTACCTCCCCTTCTCATTATCTTTTTTCACACTGTCCAATCGGATTTGTTTTTATTTAAAATCCAACCCCTCTGTCAGACTCAGTTCCTGCTGTCAGCCATCCACCAGGCCTGATGTATCCCGAGTCATGTTTTTAGCCTTGGTCTGGTTGGGGTGATTCACAAAGAAGCCCCAGGGGAGGAGGAGGATGCACGTAGCAGGATTTATTAGTGTCTGTGAAAAGGGCTGGGAAGATATGCTGCTGCCAGAGGTTGGGGAGAGGCGGGGAGAGGCGCCTGGCCTCCCTGATGACCCCTGCACCTGATTTTCCCTCCTGTGAGTAGTGTTCCTTGAATGAACTCCAAGGAGAATGTATTTTTCTTCCAGTACTATAGAATAACAAAGAAGACTTAATTAAGCTCAGTAATAACACATTAGACTTTTCCTTCAGCTAACACAGCCATTGCTTAGCCAAAGACATCATAGTGCTTTACATTTATCTCATGCATTCATACTCCATGAGAATTTTACAAATGAAGGAGGCTTGTATTACTGGTATAAATTTCTTGAGGGCTAAGGGAACACATTTACTGAGCACCAAACTGGCCAGGTCCAGGGACTAGATCCTTTCCTACACTATCCTATTTAATCCTCACAAGTGTTAGGAGGGAGTTATTTTCATCCCTGTTTTCAGTGAAGTAACTTACTAGGGACACACAGCTTCATTGCTGAGGCTGGGATTCAAATCCAGGTCTATAAAGATTCCAAAATGCATACTTTTTTCAATGTACTTTGCTTTATTTAACAGCCATGAAACATTCATTAAGCACCTAAGATATGGATTCACAGACAAAGGATGTGGTCTCAGTCTTCAAAGAACTCACGGCCTTGTGGAGGAAACATGAAAGTCAGCAGACAGTAGAAATGTAATGTACTGTGGTAAGTACAATGGCAGGCCAAGAACAGGGAATTAGGATCCCAAAGGAACAAGTGATGGGCCCTGCCTAAGAAAGCTCAGGGAAGAAGAGCTTTAAACACCCAATGCTTACGTCATTCCAGGTCATGTGAAGCATGGAGGGACAGAGGAATAACAGTTAATATTTTGTGGTGGGCAATGTACTAAATATGCGTTATCTGATTTAAGTTTTACAATCTGGATCCAGAGTCGAGCTTGGAAAGGTGACACAGGGATTTCAAGGTATGCTGCCTCCCATGTGTGCCTCTCTTCCTGTGGGACTCTGTTCATGAGCCTCTAGGCGTGTTATGCAGTGATAATGAGAGCCTTGGAGCTTAGGCCCCATTCTGGGCCTGTCGGAGGGGAGGCAGATGAGACAAAGGCTCTTTTGCTGCTCTTGCTGCAGCCCTAGTGATTATTAGGAGGGGACAGAGATTGCCCGTTTGAACAGTCTTTCGCTACAGTGTTGGGAGTGCAGGAAGCCTGTCCCCTTTGTGGTCTGAAGGATGTTAAGATTCAACCTGGTTTGGCCCAGGTATCCCCCTGCAGGACCTAGCATGCCTGCCTGAAACCAACCAACCTGGGTGATCTTGCCTGCTTTGCCCTGCCAGTCCCGATTGTTCCCTTATGTCCTCTCGGTAAGTGTCAAACTGTGCTTCCATGTGTCTTTCCTTGCTCAAGCCAGTGAGGTTATTTTCAAATCTTACCCCGTCCAACCAGACTCACTACATAAGAGCTCCAGTTGGGTTCCCAGAAATTGGATGTCACAACGATAATAATAACTAACTTTAATTGAGAATTTACTAGAGCCAGACTATGTTAGGTGCTTGGTGTGTGACCCATTTCACTTAATCCTCAAGCCAACACTAGGAGGTGTTATTATTTTATTATTTTACAAATGAGGAAAATGAAGCTTAGGGAAGTTCAGAAACTCACCAAGAGACAAATGGCCTAAGATGGAGCTGGGATGGGAACCTGAATCTGTTTCATTTCCTAGACAACCTAAGCTGCTTCCAGTGTCTGAGAATGAAACTAGGAAATGTCAACACATAGAGGATGAGACATCTATAGCCAAACTTCAGTATGATCTGTGAATCTATAGCCCGGGAGATGTGGGTTATAACACTTAAGCCCATTAAAGAGAATTTAATTGATTTGTACCAGCATAGTATGATTCAGACTGATGATACTTGAATATACCAGGGCCCCATTTAAGGAGACAATTTAAATTTTGTTCTTTTATAGTACATGATAAAAAAGTGATTTTTAAAGTTAATTTATTTTAGATTAACATAAATAAAGGCAGCATTATACAGCTGCTTCTATCGATCTTTAATAACATAAAATATATGTAATTTTTTACATTTCCTCATTTTTAATAGTAATGTATATTGTTTAATTCACATTAATCATGTAAAAAATTATTTGTCCACCAACATATTTAGAACAGATATCTTATTGTCTGTACTTAATATACATTGAAATTTAAACATAAATATAACCATATATCAAAAAGAGACATTTATAACTTGATGTTTGGGATTCTTATAGTTTGCTTATTATTTTATAAATGGTTGCATCTTATTTTTTTTAAATCGACTATTTATGTTTTTAATGTGTTTTGTTTCTAATTAGTGAACTTAAAAGAAAAATTTTAACTGTATTTCTAAGAAATACAGAGAAATCTTTTAGGGCTATTATTTGTAAGCACTTTTCAAATAACATTCATAAGCGCAGGTAGTCTTTATTCCCCATAAATGAATAACAAGCCCAATTGAATATAATTGTCCCTATGGGTCGGCTACCTCAGTGTTTATAGGTCTAGAGATAGACTGCCTGAGTATAAATCTTGGTTCCATCACTTAATAAACTGTGTAACTGTAGTTAAGTAACTTAATCTCTCAGTACTTCAATTTCCTTACCTTTAAACAACAGTGAAATAAGACTTTGGTAGGCTAGCTCAGTTGGTTGGAGTGTTGACCAGATGTGCCAGGGTTGCGGGTTCCATCCTAGGTCAGAGCACATGCAGGAATCAACCAATGAATGCATCAATGGGTGAACACGAATTGCTGTTTCTTTCTCTCTCTTCCTCTCTCTCTAAAATCAATAAGAATGAAATTAATAAAAAACCAGTGAAAAAAAAAAAATAATTGTAGGATTATAAAAATGAAATGAATTAATCCTTGTAAAGCCCATATGCATACAAAGTCTATTTGAGAAAATTTGGAAATTATAAAAATATAGAGACAAAAGCAGAAACCACACAACCTCAGTAACTATGGGCAGTGGTTAATCCCAATGGTGCTTTTGTACACATTAGAAAAGCTGGCCCTTTCTCAAGACACTTGACTGCCATCAACCAGACAGTCATCTTAATAGGGGGCACAATTTAATGCTTATTTACACTAGGACGTCAGACATAAACGAAGATTGTCTTGAGCAAAATAGGATGTTTGGTCACATTGTCTATGGATGACAATGCAGGAGGTTTACAATTTGAGGCTATCACTGATTATGTTGAGATGAACAAACTTGTACATAAAGTTTTTTTCTGTACTTAGAATTTAGGTTAGATTCCAGCACTTAGCAGGCACACAGAGGTTATTTGTTGAATAAAAATGAATGAATGAATGAAAGAGACAGGGAGGGAGTTGAAGGGAGATGGAGACTAAGAAGGAGGAAGGAGAGAGAGGGAAGAAGAGAAAGAGAGGGAGACACAATGCCTTTACTAAAGGGTATGGTAAATTATTTTCCAAAAGGGTTATATCAGTAGTGGCTGTTTCAATTTGTGTTAACTTAGATAAAAAATGATTATCTCATTTTACTTTGCATTTCTGAAATTATCAGTGAAGATTAATATTTTCCATGTTTCTTCATTTATTTTGGCTGTTTATTGGGATCTTATTAAATTGTATAAATTCTTTATATGTTAAATGTATTAACCACTTAGAATTTTTCTTTGTAATTATTTTTTCAGTTTGACTTTTAATTTTTGTTATTGTCTTTTTTTTTCACATGGTGATTTCTAATCTTCATGCAGGGAAATTTATTGATATTTTGTTTGTCGTTTCTTATATTAAATCTTAGAAATTCCTCTTTCTGACAAAGATCTGATATTCACTTCTTTTTTCTCTCATTCTTTCAGGATTTGATTTTAAAATATATTTATTTTTTAACCCCTCTGGAATTACTTTGATAATTGTTTTGGTAAACTAGTTATTCTAATATTATTTGTTAGCTATTTCTTTTCTATCTCATTAATTTCTGATGCCTTTTATGGTAAAAATTCCTATATATGGAGTCTGTCTTTGCGCTCTTACTCCATTTGGTGATTCTTTAAGTTCTAAGTCTTTGTGACCTTTAAAACTGGCTCAAGTGGTTAATTTAGCTACCTTTCAAAGAGTGATAAATGCCTTTAAGACTATAATACTTGTGTGGAGAAATCGTGGAAGGACATTTACTTAACTGTGGGGGTGAGAGGTGATTGAAATCAGGGAGAACTTCATAATTGCTTCAGGCTAAGACTCCTCTCCTCCCCTATAAATAAATAGATAGATAAAGACATAATTAAATAAATAAATGTACTACAAACACAACATGTTTTCTCTAAACAAAGGAAAGCAATAACAGAGTGAGAGACTCTAGTTAATCCCATGTTTCTGTTATTGAGAGAGGCAATGTAGATACTGATTAGATCTGCTGGAAATTTTGAAATCAACCCTTCGTGAAGGTTATCTGCTTGGAGGCTCCAAACAATGGAGTCATGGAGTGTGTGCAGCTAGCTGTTTTCCAAGGAGATGGAGGAAGTGGCATGGCCACTGAGACACCTGGTGGTGCGGATCTTTACTGCACCCTTAGAGTTTGCCATTTGGGTGGGTTTAGGAACTACTTATTGCAGGGAAGTGTGCATTTTGGAAGCTTAGGCACGCTCTTTTCTCCCAAACAAAATACGTTGAGGTCTTTATTGTGTACATGAAACTATAGAGACAAATGCCGATAGATCTGGAAACTGAATAGCCTCTGCAAGGGTGGAACTATGACACTAAATTAACACAAATTAAATGAACCACATGGTTTCTCAGGTCCTGGGATACAGTTGGAGATGTAAATTTAGTCAATGTACTTAATATTCATTGAGGATTAGCAATATATTTCATCAAGCATATTATCTCCATCCTTTACCCTTCTGGGCCTCATAAAAAGTCAAACTATGGGATAATTATACTTTTTATTTATTGTAATTATAGTTTTGAGTCATAAGTTCATCCACATTCAGAGCATTCAAGATAAAGATGGTTCTGCATACCATCCAGCATAATTTACCACACATTTGAACTATGGAGTTCTTTAATATCTGAAATTAGTCATTCATGACTAGGGACATTCATTAACAGTTCAGAAAATGAAAAATAATGGATTTAGTCATTCATTCAAATCATACACACACACACACACACACACACACACACACACACACAATCCCAGCACCAGGCTCTGGGGATTTGATGGTTAAAAGAGAATCTCAGTCATTGTCCTCATGATCTTCCAGTCTAGAGGATCAACTTAGAAAGTCTCTACAATAAAGTGGGATGAGTATTACAAGTATGAAAGTACAGGGTGCCAATCAAATACAGCAACTTGATCTTTGGGGTTCACAGAAGGCCTTCTGATAATGGCAGGTATAGGTCAAGTCCTGAAAGATGGATAGGAGCTCACCAAAAAGTGGAAAGAGGGTGGCCAGGGAGAGGTTATTTCAGGAAGGAGTAAATAAATTAGAAGAACTAAAAGGCAGTCAGTGTGATTGCAGCAAAGAATGCAAGAGGGAGAAATGACTAGAGAGGAAAGTAATGGCCAGCAAGTAGAAGGCCATCTTTGTATTTTTCTCCTAAGGGCACTGTAAAGACACTGAGGCATTTTAAAGAAGAGATGAAGAGGCATCATATTTGCTTTTTAAAAAGATAATTTTGGCCCTGGCTGGTGTGGCTCAGTACACTGAGTGCTTGCCTGCAAACCCAAGGGTCACAGGTTTGATTCCCAGTCAGGGCACATGCCTGGGTTGTGGGCCAGGTCCCCAGTAGGGGACATGCAAGAGGCAACCACATATTGATGTTTCTCTCCCTCTCCTTCTCCTTCCCTTCCCCTCTCTCTAAAAATAAACAAAATCTTTTTAAAAATAAAAAGATAATTTTGGTTGCTGCCTGGAAAATAGAAAGTAAGAGAGCAATTGTGACACCATCTGGGGAGCTTTTGCAAAGGTCTAGATGACAAATCATATCGCCTTGCTAGGTTGGATTACAGTGGCAGCAATTTTTTAATCTGTGAAATGGAGGAAAAAAACAATTCCAGTGTCTAGCATATAATAAATGATCGATTAACTTGGCTATTGTTATGATACTGGCTATTATTTGAGGCAGCTATTACTTATTATATTAAAGGATTTTTCTGCCCTGGCTGGCATGGCTCATTTGGTTGAGCATTGTCCTGTGTTTGATTCTCAGTCAGGACACGTGCCTGGGTGGCAGGCCTGGTCCCTGGTTGGGGTGCATGTGAGAAGCAATGGATCAATGTTTCTCTCACACATTGATGTTTCTCTCCCTTTTTCCCTACCTTCCACTCTCTCTACAGTAAATAAATAAGGTCTTTTAAAAATAAAAGGATTTTCATTTTGGTACACGTATCAAATTTTTAACAATAGGGTGGGAGTGAGTAAATGAGGGTTGGATTTAACTCTACAAACATATTCATTATCTGAATTTTTTACAGTTAACATCTATGTAGTGTACTACTCATGTAATTTTTAAAAATGTATAACCAAGCCTGTAACTGGATCTAAGCAACAACATCTAGAATGAAAGAGGAAAAAGTGTAGCAGAATGATTAAGAGCTTGAAATTTAAAGTCAGAGAGATCTGGATTCCAGTCCCAGCTCTATTGTTCATTAGCTGTGTAACGCTACGAAAGTTCATTGGCTTCTTTAAGCCCCTTTCCGCATCTGTAAAATGGGAAGAATCATAGTATCTAGTTCAGAGCATTGTTGTGAAGCTTGACTGAGGTAATGGTGTGTCCGGTACAAAGCACTAAATGGTCACTAAGTGGCAGCTATTTCCATTATGTAGAATGGAGGAAGTCAGCAATTTTACATTCCCAGATGCGACTGGTGTCATCTGAACATTTTTTCACCCAACAAAATAATAAAGATTTTTTTTTAGAAGAATTATCCTCCTGTTTCAAACTTAAAAAATTTAAAAACTCAACAAGTGTTGAGTTTTATCAAATGCCTTTTGAGCTTCCACATGCTTTTTCTTATTTATTTTTTCCTTTTAAAAAAATTTATTGAGAGAGAGAGAGAAAGAGAGAGAGAGAGAGAGGGAGAGAGAAAGGGAGAGAGAGAGAGACATCAACCTATCATTCTACTTATTCACTCATTCATTGGTTGATTCCTGTATGAGCCATGACCAGGATCAAACCTGCAACATTGGTGTATCCGGGAAAACACTCTAATCAACTGAGCTATTTGGTAGGACCCCCTTCTTTGATTTATTGATGGGATGTATTAGCTTAATACTTTTCTTCTAATATTTTAATAACTTTCCTAATATTATAGACAACCTCATATTCCTAAGAAAAATCCTACTTAGTTGTTGTGGTGGATCATTCTTTTACTCCACTGTTAAATTCAAAGATAGACTTTCTTCTAAAATGCATTATAAACTTCCTCGCCTCTTCAAGAAGAATACACTAACCAAAATTTATTAATTCCACTTGTCTTCTGGGCTCTAACACTCAAGTGTTTTTAGAGGTCTCTGATTTTTTCATAACAACACATAGTATTTACTGAGTACTTAGTACTAACCACTTCACACATCATGACTTCTCTAAGGAGAGTGTACCCCTTAGGTAATGTGTCAGAAATGTGAAGGACCTTGGGACAAGGCTCTGGAGATGGAACTAAAGGCTACTTTTCATTGTTAGGCCTTCCTTCATTCATTTATTCATTCAACACATATTTATTAAGCATCTCACTGCTAGTCTCTGTGTTGTATAGCAGTGGTATCACCTTAAATAAGAACTCAGATGGAATCCCAGTCTAACAGAGGAGACAGACAATAAGCAAATGAAAAAAATAAGATAAATATAAATTGTAAAGAGAGCCATCATATACCTTACGTCACATACAGGATGGTATGACAGAGAGGGGAGGCTTACTTTAATTGGCAGGGAACACTTTTTTGAGGTGAATTTCAAGCTGAGACAGATGAATAAATAAGTTATAACTGCAGAAAGTTGAGGGAAGAGCACTTCAGGCTGAGTAAGCAGCAAGTCCAAATACACGGAGGCAAAAGCATACAAAATAACTTGATAAATCCTAAGTACAGATAGGGGCTTCCCGTGGATAGGGTTAGGGAACTTGAGAGAAAAGATGTTGAAGCAGACAGAGATCAGATAGAGTCAGGTCTTATAGATCTTGTTAAGGTGTTTGGATTTTATTCAAAATGGAAGCCACTTTAAATATGGGAGGAAAATGACAGCTGAACTATTTTTTTCTTAAAAGATCACTCTAGCTGCCATATGGAAAATGAATTAGAGAGGAGCCAGAAAAAGAGCAAGGAGAAAAGTTAAATATTGGTTGCAGTAATTTAGGTTAGAGATGGAGGTGAAAAAGATTAGGGTGCAGTGACAGAGATGGAGAGAAGTAAATGGACTTGAGATGTACTTTACAGGTAGAACCAATTTTTTGGATTTTATCAAGAGGATGAATCTTTATTGTTCTAACAAGGAAATGATGCTATTTATTATGTTGGGGAAAATTAGGGAAAAGAAGATATTAGGTTGATACAATGGAGAGTTCCAGTTTGGGCATATTAAATTGATATATCAGCTAAAACTCCAAGTGGAGATGTCTAATAAGTAGTTAGAGAAATGAGTAAAGAACTGAAATGAGAGATCTACCCTATCATGGAAATATAAATATGAAGATCATTAACATTTAGGTGGTATTTGAAGCCTTGAGGATGGCCCAGAAATGAGCCCTGAAAGATCCCAACAGTTAGAGGTCAATGAGGGAGGAGTCAGAGAAGAAGACAGATCACTGAGGAGGGGGAAAGCTGTGAGAATGTGGTTTCACAGAGGCCACTGAGAAAAGTGTTTTATGAAAAACAAAGGGCCATCTATGTTGAATGTTGCTAACACATAAAAAGAGATGAGTGCAGAGAAATTTTTATTGGATTTGGCAACATGTAGATCACTGGTATCCTTGGCAAGTTTAAGAGCAGGTTAAACAGACTGGGGTGGAAAAGGAGACCTCTAGTTGGAGACAGCTTGTTTTAGTTTTGTTGCAAAGAGGAGTGAAGAAATGAGGTAATAGGATAAAGGGAAGGCTTTGTTTATTTTTAAGATGGCAATGACCCAGTAGAAGTAATAGATGATAAAAGGAAAAGTCCCAGAAAAAGCAGGCTGGGACGGGATCCATAGAACTGGAGCGCCCTTTGATAGGGGCCAAAAGATAGCTTTCATGGTACCAGAAAGATGGAAAAGAAGCCCTGGCTGGTGTGGCTCAGTGGATTGAGCGCCAGCCTGTGAACCGAGAGGTCTCCAGTTTAATTCCCAGTCAGAGTACATGCGTGGGTTATGGTCCAGGTGCCCGGTTGGGGGCACAGGAGAGGCAACTGTTTCTCTCTTGCACAACAATGTTTTTCTCCCTCTCTGTCTCCTTCCCTTCCCCTCTCTCTAAAAATAAATAAATAAAATATTTAAAAAATTTTTTAAAGATGGAAAAGAAGATGGGTATGGAGAGGGACCAAAGTTTTGCCACCCCAAAATATGCCTTTCGGAATATTGATTTTTAAACTGGTTATTAAGAAACAAAAGACTCAGAAAAACCTTTGCTCTTCCCCCTTGCTGCCTAAAGGAATTCAGATAGAAAAACCTGCTTAAAGAAAGTAAACATCATCAGAGCATAACATAAACTAAATGTGGCAGACTGGGAAAAATCTAGCAAAGCCCATTTGTTGATCCTCCTTTTATGTCCCATTATTTCTGGGTGGCCCAGCAAGAATTTTACATGTTTGATCTTTCTATCACTCTGTGAATTGCCTTTTTCTAAATCCCAGATCCTTGCTCCCTTCTCTTTTTTCCAAAATTGCATAAAAACCTCAACTGTCCCATGTGTCTTCAGGTCTCATATCTTATGGCACCCCAAAATATACATCCCCAATAAGTTTTGGACATTTTCTCCTGTTAAACTGTCTCATATTAATTGGATAGCCCAGCTAGAACTTAGAACGTGGGAGGAAAGTTAGTTTTTTCACTCCACAGTACAAGTCAAGTAGGTTCGTGACTTTCCAGTTGGATGAATATGATCCTCTCTGATGATTTTTATTTTCTCAAATATGAGAAGTCACTAGTTATAGTGAAGAGAGAGAAGAATGTGTAGGAGTTTGAACAGAGAAGCTGTGAAATACACTATCTTGGGAAGTGGGAAAATGGACTTACTAGGAAAATTCGGTAAGAGTGCCAGGAAAAGTCTAATGCCCTTCTGAGGCTTGTGGTCAAGAATTTAAAGTGAAAGCCTCAGCCCTTGTTAAAGGTAAATTGTTGGGTCCCACTAGAATGGGGTTTTACCAGGTGAGTATAATGGAGAAGGAGGAAAACAAGAGTTGTATGTATTTGTAGGCAAACTTAACTTCTAAACTGTGTGACACAAATTATAAGAATGTGAGATATTGAAAAATTACTATTTAATGGTTTGGAGGTTTTGATGAATTCAAAGAGCCAGTTACTATGATCAGGCAGTTGGGATTCTTGAAACAGAGATTTTAGAGATGGAATACTTACTGGCAATAACAAACACAGGGATGAACTGTGGGGCAGACATGTGGATGGAGCAGCTGATACAGGATAGAAGGAAAGACGGAGGTGAGGAGGTAAAGAATTGACAGAACATTGGGTGGTCATCCATGTAGATATTGGATGATGAACAGAAATAGAGGTGGAAGGAAAAAAATAAGCCATAAGCTAATATTTTCATTTTTAAAAATATTTTATTCACTTATTTTCAAAGAGAAAGGGAAGGAGGGAGAAAGAGGGAGAGAAACATCAACTGGTTGCCTTTCTTGCACACCAACTGAAGACCTGGCCTGCAATCCAGGCATGTGCCCTGACTGGAATCAAACCAGCGACGTTTTGGTTTGCAGGCCCGCACGCAATCCACTGAGCCACATCAACCAGGGAGACAGGAGCTAATATTGAGGGAGGAATGATCCACCAAAAGGTCCGTAAATGACACTCATGGGATGAGTATTAAGGAATATGGCTAGTGCACGTCACAGAAGTTGGGAGATTTTGAAGAGGATACTGTCTATTGGTTGATTCCATATAGATACTTTAACACTGCAATTTTAAAGTATCGATCTGCTCATAAAGTGTTGAGTGGTAGTGGAATTAAGAAAACGTTATAGTCCCCGTTATTTGTGTTTGTAAATTACTTGTTCCACACACACACACAGACATACACACACACACACACAGAAATCAAGGGCTTTTTTAAAAATAAAGAATGCACTCGCTGAAGTCTACTGTGAAGTTTACACTGATAGACAAATCTGTACTCCAATGAGTTTCCAAAATGAAATCAGTAAGATCGTGTGTGTGAAATCGTTAAGACTGTATTTCTCTAATGTCACTGGCCCAGCACAAGGAGGAGTAGGTAACAGGCATTTAATGTGTGAATGTGAACCACAGAACGTATGTTCTTTCTGGGCAAGGATAACAGCACACTGCTCCACGAGCAATCAAGAAAGAAAAGGGCCCTTTGATAGGTCTCCCTCGGAGCTGATAGAGCCCTTGCAATTTGCTTTCCTGAGAAAATTGATCTAGTGAACCCATTCAAATTTCTCCCAGCAAATCACGGCGGCCTACAGCCAACTCCTTTCCCGTTCATTGGCCAACTGGAAACTTCAGCTACTCATTCCTCCCGCCTCTCACCCAGGAGCCAATAAAAAAGATTAGTGCTTCGTAACTTAGTGTCATCAAGTACGGCACTTGCAACTGGCTACTGGAGCTACCCATCAAGAAGTAGGCGGGCCAGGTCAGCAGGCCTATATAAGAAAAGGACAAAGGCGGCGCGCAGCCTGTGTCATCCGCCATTTTGTGCGAAGCAAGGTGGCCTCCACGTTCCCTAAGCGTCTTCTCCGCTTCTGTCTCGACCGCCCCTTGATTACGGACATGTCTCGGGACCGGTTCCGGAGCCGCGGCGGCGGCGGTTTCCACCGGCGCGGAGGAGGCGGCGGCCGCGGCGGCCTCCACGACTTTCGCTCTCCGCCGCCCGGCATGGGCCTCAATCAGAACCGCGGACCCATGGGTCCCGGCCCGGGCCAGGGCGGCCCCAAACCCCCTATCCCGCCACCGCCTCCGCACCAACAACAGCAGCAGCCACCGCCGCAGCAGCAGCCGCCACCCCAGCAGCCGCCGCCGCCTCTTCAGCCGCCGCATCAGCAGCCGCCGCCGCATCAACAGCCGCCGCCGCATCAGCAGCCGCCGCCGCCGCAGGACTCGTCCAAACCCGTTGTTCCTCAGGGACCCGGCCCGGCTCCCGGAGTAAGCAGCGCTCCGCCAGCTTCCGGCCCGGCGCCGCCCGCCACTCCCCCGACCTCTGGGGCCAGCACCGGGCCAGGCCCTATCCCGACCCCGCCGCCCGCTGTCACCACGGCGCCCCCTGGGGCGCCCCCGCCGGCGCCGCCGAGCAGCGGGGTCCCCACCACCCCACCTCAGGCTGGGGGCCCGCCGCCTCCGCCCGCAGGGGGCCCGATCCCCGGGCCCAAGCAGGGTCCAGGACCCGGAGGCCCCAAAGGCGGCAAAATGCCAGGCGGGCCGAAGCCCGGCGGCGGCCCGGGCCTAAGCACTCCCGGTGGCCACCCCAAGCCGCCGCACCGAGGAGGCGGCGAGCCCCGCGGAGGCCGACAGCACCACCCCCCGTACCACCAGCAGCACCACCAGGGGCCGCCGCCCGGTGGGCCCGGCGGCCGCAGCGAGGAAAAGATCTCCGACTCTGAGGTGAGTGTCTGCGGGCGCTACGCCTTGGTGGCTCTAAGATGGCCGCGGCCCCTCCTCGTCCCCCTCCCCCTCGCCGGCTTCCATTTTGTCGGAGGCCGGAAGGGCGCTTGCGCGCTGGCGGAGGAGGGCGGGGCTGCCGGCCCGGAGCAGCGCGGGCGGCGTGGGCCCGCCGTCCCGCCCGGGCTTTGGCCCCACGCGGGAGGGCGGCCTGAGGAAGGAGGCGACGGGCGGCGGTGGTGGGCCGTGGCGAAGCCGGGAGGTCCTGGGATCCCCGGTAGGTCTCGGGAGACCCGGGCCGGTCCGGGCCGGTCCGAAGGGCGCAGGCCCGAGTCCGGCCGGTGGCCGCGGGATTTTGGCCTTTTTCTTGTCGTTTACTACATGACCACCATTTTACCTTGGCTCTGCTACGATGTAGGTCATTCGGGCGCTCAGCATGGAGGGGACCGCGAGGTTGCCGAGGTGGAGACTTCTCTGCAGAGAGTTTTTAAGTGTCAGTCCGAGAGTATTTGGAGTGATTTGGGCTGTCTGATGTTAGGATGCTGATTACGTTGGGAATGCCACAAATGTAGTGCGACCTTGCTTTGAGTTTTAACGAAACAGAAGAGCAACCCGATTGGTAACAACCAGTTTGGGCACAGCAAGAGTTAGAGGGTTCCTCTGTTTGCAGAGGTCACTGGTGTCTGAAAATTCCCTTCTTTTTTCATTAGGGGTTTAAAGCCAACTTGTCTCTGTTGAGGAGACCTGGAGAGAAAACTTACACTCAGCGTTGTCGGTTGTTTGTTGGGAATCTACCTGCTGATATTACTGAGGATGAATTCAAAAGACTGTTTGCTAAATACGGAGAACCAGGAGAAGTTTTCATCAATAAAGGCAAAGGATTCGGATTTATTAAACTTGTGAGTTTGTCGGATTTTTATGTGTAAGGGTTCCCCCCTTTTTTCCTGCTGCAAACATACTGGGTTTTAAATGAACAACAATGAATTGGTCCTTAAACGTATTCTTGTAAAAAAGATGCAACTACTGTATAGTGTATACCTGTTCATATCTAAGACAAGGGAAGTAGGTGGGTGAGGCATTTTAACCATTGTGAATGGTGTCAGGGAGGCTGCCTGAAGATAATTTGAGCGGGAGGAAGAATACGAATGGGAATTAGGGTTGCAACTTTCAGACTGAGCATTAGACCGTTTTTGAGGTCATTAACCTGAGTATGTCTGATAACTTTCAGGAGTCTAGAGCATTGGCTGAAATTGCCAAAGCCGAACTTGATGATACGCCCATGAGAGGTAGACAGCTTCGGGTTCGCTTTGCCACGCATGCTGCTGCCCTTTCTGTTCGAAATCTTTCTCCTTATGTTTCCAATGAACTGTTGGAAGAAGCCTTTAGCCAGTTTGGTCCTATTGAAAGGGCTGTGGTCATTGTGGATGATCGTGGAAGATCTACAGGGAAAGGCATTGTTGAATTTGCTTCTAAACCAGCAGCAAGAAAAGCTTTTGAAAGATGCAGTGAAGGTGTTTTCTTATTGACAACGTAAGTTTTTATGCTTATTTTAATAGTTTATATATAATTTGTATGAGGAAGTGGCAGTAAAACTGGAAAGTAAGATGGAACTTTTTTTGTTATTAGAACTCCTCGTCCAGTCATTGTGGAACCACTTGAACAATTAGATGATGAAGATGGTCTTCCTGAAAAACTTGCACAGAAAAATCCAATGTATCAGAAGTAAGATTGATTAAACTTTTGGGCACTTTTTAAGTGTAAGCGAGAACTTGTAGTAATTTTTCAGTTTTGTTTGAAATAAGTAAAATTTTTCTGAGTGAATATGCTTAATGGAAATACCAGGCTTAGAAAGTTTGAGGTTTTGAAGCACAGTTATTCAAATGCCTGGTTTTTATTTCTGAGATAGGTGTATTTCACATATAGTCTCGTCTTGTTCTTAAAACAATTGCGTGATGTATAAATAACCTCATTTTTAAGGATAGGAAGATTTTCCTTGCATAGGAGTTTGACTAGAAGAAACAGGAAATAAGGAAGATAGGATTTATCCTCAGTGCGCATGTTCTCTTACTGTATCATTCTGGGACATACTGATACATTAGTTTTGCTATGAAGATATTCTACATAAACCAAAGTTGTCTTTGTTCCTTGGTTTTCCTTACAAGTGATGGGCCGGGGGAATGACCGATGTTTTTAGGGGAATGGGGAAGTGTTTCTTGTGTGCATCCCCGAATTGATTCATGTTTAAATATTGTTCAGGGAGAGAGAAACTCCCCCTCGTTTTGCCCAGCATGGTACCTTTGAGTACGAATATTCTCAGAGATGGAAGTCCTTGGATGAAATGGAGAAACAGCAACGGGAACAAGTTGAAAAAAACATGAAAGATGCAAAAGACAAATTGGAAAGTGAAATGGAAGATGCCTATCATGAACATCAGGCAAATCTTTTGCGTCAAGGTAAATGATCCCCTCAATTTTGCTGATAGGATCATTGCTTTTTGAACTTACCAGAATCTTGTTAAAGTGAATCCAAAACAAAATTTTTCAATGTTCAGATCTGATGCGACGCCAGGAAGAATTAAGGCGAATGGAAGAACTTCACAATCAAGAAATGCAGAAACGTAAAGAAATGCAGTTAAGGTAAAGTTTTGTTTAAGCCTTTTTTTCCATCATTAGCGTTTAGAGAAAAGATGAACCTAAATTTTGCACGTGAGTCAGATGAAGTACAGAGAGTCAGTGTTGGTATAACACTTAAATTGGAATTATGTGTAAGATTATCATAAGTAAATTCTTCTTTATTTACTTTTTTGCCAGAATGCCTCTAGGACTATTTGAGACTCACTGTCCATGGCTTTCTACTTCTTTAATTTATTGATTTGAGAGAGAGAGAGCGACATATATTTGTTGTTCCACCTGTTCATGCACTCATTGCTAGCTGCTTATATGTGCCCAAAGTGGGGATGGAATTCTTAACCTTGTTGTATTGGGGCAGTGCTCCAACCAACTAAACCATCCAGTCAGGGCTCTCCCGACCTTTTTATGTGTTTGTGCTAACCTAGTCTTTGTAAGGCTGTTAGGTAAACTATTAGACTTTTTTCAAATTGAATTTGAAAAGATGTAGATAACACTTTGGTTTATATGCTTGAACATTTCCAGGCAAGAGGAGGAACGTCGTAGAAGGGAAGAAGAGATGATGATTCGTCAGCGTGAGATGGAAGAACAAATGAGACGCCAAAGAGAGGAAAGTTATAGCCGAATGGGCTACATGGATCCAGTAAGTAAACTTCTACTGCAGCCTAATAGTTGTCTACAAAACCTAGAATGAAATTTCAGTTAAATACAACATTTTACATCATAACCACTTTTTTTGGAACAAGTATATTGTGATTGATGTGCCTTAGTTTTTTGTTTGTTTAGCCACAGATTCATTGGTTTGGAAGAAGCTTTTATTTAGGTCTTTTGAGTCTCAATAAGTGGTTTCAGAAATTGATTTTTTAAATTGCCTTAATGAATCTTTTTACATTAAAAACAAATTAAGTTTGGGAGGGAGTTTTTTGTACTCTCAAAAATGGTATGGGTTTAGTACAGATGTATGTTTTTTCCCCCCCTTTTCAGAGAGAAAGAGACATGAGAATGGGTGGTGGAGGAGCAATGAACATGGGAGGTAAGCATGAAAATTAAATTTGCAATACCGTTAGAGAGCAATGTTCTGGTTGAGTTGTGACCGGTATTTTTGTTTCCTAGATCCCTATGGTTCAGGAGGCCAGAAATTTCCACCTTTAGGTGGTGGTGGTGGAATAGGTTATGAAGCTAATCCTGGAGTTCCACCAGCAACCATGAGTGGTTCCATGATGGGAAGCGACATGGTAATGTATCCTGAGGGACGTAGTACAAAGGAAGTTCTCATTTTCACAACTTATGTGTGTGTGTTTTTTTTTTTGTTGTTGTTGTTGTTTTTTTAAGTAGGTGACTGGACTTCTTTTAGTTCCCCTATCATGTAAATCGTAACATTGAGGAATACTTTGGCAACATAGAAGAACTCAGTGTGTGGTAACCTAAACAGATATGGTTGCCAATGGGAAATCAATGCTATTAGTAATATGTTGGAGTTATCTTTGGCAATAAGTAGACTTAGGTGCTTTCCAATACATTGCTGGTATACTCTTGCACTCTAGCGCATGGCAAATCCAAATTCTAAATGTTAGATAATGTAAATGATTATCCTACATCCAAGTGAGAGTAATTGAATTGCAAACTGTTTTTCATTCAGCTGGTATTTGCCATAAGTATGAATTAGACTAGTAGTTTGCAGCTTCTAGGCATGTTTTAGTGACGTGTAGGACTTATACCTATATTTGGTGTGGCTTCTAGCCAATAAAATGGAATTGTTTAATGTTTTGACTCGTCGTTTCCCACCTGTTGGGGCTGTCTGTAGGTGCACCTTCTAAAATTAAACTGACATCCTCTTTTGCTACAGAGTAGCAAAAAAAAAATCTGATAATTTTAAGCATACTAGCCTGTGCATTTGAGCTGAAACTTCTTGATGCTATCATATTTTAGCTGTGCAGATAGCCTATCTGGATGCTTTAGAACAAGCTTGAGTGGTTGTATTTAGGGCTTTACACATTTTTAAAACTGAATATTGACTTTAGAAGTGGGTTTAGGAAGGAGTGCATTTTCAAAACTGTATTGAATCTGATTAGTTCACCTACAGAGCTTTGGCAAAGGAAGGAAGCTGCAGCATGTATCTGACTAGATACATTTTACAAATAGGAACGTAAGGATTTAGTATGGGACCTCACCTATTTCGTTCCACTAATGGCTTTTTGGGAATTAGAACCATAAACAGCTGGTGGGTTCAATGTAGTGCTATTAGCTTCCCTCAAATTGAATTTTAAAAATAATGTGGGTAACATGTTGGCTTTTGTGCTTCCTTAAGCAAATTTGTTCAAATCTAACTTTACATGATGTTCCCACAGTTAAGTTTCTACACTCCATGTAACAGCTCCTTCGGGTTCTAAGATGTTGTAATAACATCATGGTACCACCCCCAAATTTCCCTTTTTAGCTTTTTGAAATATAGTACAGTGTGCTAAAACCCTAAAAAATTTTTAGGATTTTAAAAAATAGTTTAAAGGATTGAGATTCAGTCTTTTCAAATGTCCCTTTAGTATTTTGTAAGAAACATGTTGAAATTATGATGTATAGAAACAATTAAACCCGATGCCATTTTTGTTTTTGTTTACTGTGTTTTTTGGAGTAATACTTAGTAACTCATATATTTTAAATGGATTTTTAAAGATAGCTGAGGCTGCTGTGCTTGCATATCTGTAGGGTTTTTCTTTTTGGGTACATGGCTTTCTAAGACTTAGAACGTACCTAAAACTAGATGGAATAATGAACTCCTGTTTTACTGCAGTCACTTAAGCTTGGTGTTAGGTTGTTTGGGAGATACCCAAAACATGGAATTGTAGCTAAGTGCCAGTGGACTTTTAAGACCTAAGGGAAGAGTTGGGCTGTTAATGGGGGTGGGCTGTACATTTAGTCAGTTTGCAATAATACAGACTAGTACTGTGAACATAATTGTCTCTGGTTATATAGTGATGGCTGTGAAGGTGGTATACCTGTGAGAATATGGCAACATGTTTTTTTAATCAAGTTACTGTGCCGGTTAAGTGACTAAATCTATTAGTCTTTTATGCTTTTTTTGTAGTCTGGTAGCATTTTATTAAAACTTTGAACCTTTTAAGGTTTCTGCAACTTAGCAGATGTGTCTTAAGATCTTGAAAAGCTCAAGGTTTCTTATGCAGCACATGCCACTAACTGGTGAGTAGGTCTTTGTCACTTGATTGAGTGAATTGAATCTGTCTGGTTGGGCTTGTTAGGCTTACTTGGAAATTAAATTTCCTGTTCAGACCTTGAAAGTGAGAAGTTCGCAAGCTTTTTAGTGGGTTATTCTGATGTGAAATTTCTTAAACTCATTTTGGAATGGGTTTTCACATCTACACTAATTCTTAAATTTTTTAGCACTACAGGGAAGATCTATTCTTTGAAACAGGTGTATGAGAATGGCTCAAGTGGGAACATACCACAAGGCATGTATTATCGTAAACTAATTTTCAAATTACCCTTTTTTCCTTTCTATGTTCCCGGTACCTGTGGATCGACTCATTGGTGATTGTATCGACGAACGTTGACTACGGAACCTTCTAAAATATTTACTTAACACACATGGACATCAACTACATATAATGAACTGTTAATTACTGTTCCAATAGCGTACTGAGCGCTTTGGGCAGGGAGGTGCGGGACCTGTGGGTGGACAGGGTCCTAGAGGAATGGGGCCTGGAACTCCAGCAGGATATGGTAGAGGGAGAGAAGAGTATGAAGGCCCAAACAAAAAACCCCGATTTTAGATGTGACATCTAGGCTTTCATTCCAGTTTGTTTTTGTCTTTTCTTGTTTAGATACCTATCTTTTAAATTCTTGCATTTTAGTAAGAAAGCTACCTTTTTATGGATGTTAGCAGTTTATTGACCTAATATTTGTAAATGGTCTGTTTGGGCAGGTAAAATTATGTAATGCAGTGTTTTGAAACGGAATTTTTTTCCCTTTTTATTTCCTTTTTTTTAAAAACTGTATAATGTCCCTAAAGTCATGGCAGTGTACCTTGTGCCACTGAATTTCCAAAGTGTACCATTTTTTTTTACTGTGCTTCAAATAAATAGATAAAATAGTTATAATATTGATCTTCAACTTTGCCATTCATGCTTCTGTGCACATTAGGCTAGGTATTCCACTTTGAAAGCATGAGAAATCTCTAGACCTTCAAATGGCTTATGCCATTTCTGGGAAATGTATTTGTAGGCTAAGTATTCTTATCTACAAATAAGAACCCCTCCCCCCCTTGTTTTAAAAGAAGAAATGCATATTGAAGTAGTTCCATGATTTGTTTGGCATTATAGGAAGCAAGTGGTGCTAAGTACTTCTCAATGGTTATATAAGCAAAGCTGAACTGTAAATCTTCATTCAGGAATGTGTATTAAGATAATGGAATGGGTGTAAGATTACTGGTAGGGGGAGAAAGTGCGAATGACTAAATGGATCTTTTATAGCCCTACGATCTATCCTTTCCTTGAAAGTTTCTGAAGAAAAAGTGGAAAGATCATTTTGTTGCATTCCTCCATTCTTGTTTTTAAAAGAGTAAGTCCCAAGCCCTGCAAATGGCTTGTATTGAACTTTCACGTTTGAATTAAAGATTGTTAAACATGAAATCTTTTCATGTATTACTTTAAGCAGTTTATAAAGATAGGGGTTTATGAAGTCTGAAAAATTCAACCTGAAAGTAAGAAGTATAGTAACCATAAATTAGGCATAGCTATATATACATTTGTACTCTGAAACTTTTACATCTCCTTATGCTACTTTGTTGGGCAAAATCTGCAGGACCATAAAAACCTACTTGCTTTCTTTTCTAAGTTAGTGGTGATAATTAACAATAGGGTTGCAGATAGCAATTCTTGATTATAAAATACTTGTTAATCTGTTTTTCCATAGTTCATTTGATGTAGCACTAAACCTGGAGAGGGCTGCTCATGTACACAGTAGAAATATAAATATCCCTCCCCCCATAAAGTGTTGGAGTGTTTCAGTGGTGTTGTCAATGTATTGTCAACTTCATTGAATCTCCTTGTTATAGTGAGATATTTTGACTTTAATATTTAATATTAAAGTACATTGTTACTGTTGTCTTAGTACAACAGTGGGAACCTGCTTTCCCAGTGTATATATGTTAGCAGAGGGAACAGCTTCCTAAAAGTAGGCAAAGTAATTGGTTTGGCTTTGTTCTAGAACTCTTACTATGGAATGTGTCTTCCTTTTCACCTCAGTTCTTGGTGCTAATTGGCAAAAGTAAAATTCTAAATCAAATCTTTGTTAAAATGCTGAAGTTTAGAATTGTGACTGCGTACAAAGGGAAATCTATTGTTGAAACAATTGAGCACTTTCTGCTTGGGAAACTGGACAATACTAAAAGTATAAAACACTAGTGGGATATAAAGGCATGTCACCCAATTCTGTTTGTGTGACTGACAGGTACATGGTGTGCTAATTAAGGGAATTAATTAGAAATTCTCATTTCTCCTTAGAAAACGTTGATTATTTCACTTCACCAAGACACCTGGAAATGGGTGGCAGTTTTCCCATAATTATATCAATGAGGAAGTTTTGTCCCCAGTCAAGTTATGAATTGGTGATATGTATGAGATTTTTCTGTATGGAAACAAGGGTCTTGATTTGAAAGGAGTCCATTACAATTTGATTGAATTGTGTGCTAGGGACCCCACTAATGATAAAGTAAGGGGTGTTCGTGGGACACCCATAGAGGGTGAACTTGTATGGGTGTGGGTGGGGGCTGGTGGGGAAATGGGAAAATCTGCCTATAAAATTAATGTTTCAGTTTATTTTTCAGATTACATGCCTTTCTTTATAAGGGATGCTGGCACAGACCCCTAAAATAAGCTTTTGGTAGTACTGTACCTTTGAAGAGTGGTGAAGGATGCTAATGGATAATCTGCTGAAAGTTGTGGTTTTGATGGCCTTAACTGTGGGCTGTAGAATTGCTAAACGTTGTTTAGCAAATAATGTTGCCTAGTTTCAACTAAGTTTTTACTTTTATTACTGAAATAGCAGTGTACCAAGGGTCGTAAGCTATTCAAATAGACTTTCTGTAAGTCTTGCAATGTATATGATAGTTTTTAGCCTAATGTGAATTTAAGTAATCTTAAAAAGTAGTTGCCTAAAAGCTGATGAAACTTGGGGTGGGAAAGGGAAGGTAGTACTTTCGAAGTAGTAAGCCATTTTTCTCATTTAAAGAAATCACTGCCCCCGTTTTCCTCTTCTCTTTCTCTCATAATTTTGTTTTAAGAGGAACACTGATCATTTTTAAACTTACTGCTCCTAGTCTTTAAAAACTGCGTTCTCTAAGAGACCTCAGTGTATTTTATAGGTATCTTACAAGCTTAACCCATTGGCTCTCTATTAGTGAAATCACAATCCTCTTTTCTTAGAACACTAAATTCCTTAAGAAGTACTGTATACCCCACCACTCTTTACAGATGTATTATACCACTAATATAAACAATATAATTTGGGAAATTGTAATGTTACGCTTGTGCAATTTTTATAAGTGGCATATTATGGCAGATAAAAATTGAGATACTTGGCTTTTCTTGGGCAAGCCACTAAGTTTTGGCGGAATATTTTCTGGTGTTCTTGGACTGCAATTATGCACTATTAAAGTAGTGGCCTGCTACATAACTGCATTTAGCCAGCATTTCTGCAGTGCGTAACTGTGAGGAACGTAGTACCGCAAATGGCAATGGACATTAGGACCCGGATGTAGTATTCCTGCTTGCTCCAAGATTCTCATTGCCGACTGCATACAGGTAGGTAACAAGCAATATAATCTAACTTGGTGACTTGCTATGTACTTTTATTCCGTGGGCATTCTGACATCACACTTCTGACAATGAAATAACAGTGCAGCACCTAACACCTGTACGGTAAAGCTAGCTTATCAAAACTGCGTGGGTTTGGGTTTAGAGCTGTAATTGTTAGGCAGAATTCAGCGCTGTTGCAGTTCTCAGATAAAAAGTGCAAACTTGATTCTTTGGTACATCTGATTCAGTTGTGTGGTTTTCTTTAGTTGCATTGTAACTGAAGATAACATGGAACACATCAGTGGTGTGGGGGAAAGGGAACCAAACCATACTTGGGAGGTAGACTGCTTTTAGCATCTTGACAATGGACTTTATGGCATGTGATAATTAGTCTCTGTTGTAGCAAACTGACCTACCCATAGGTCAGTGATGTCAGTAATTTCAGACTGCAATTTTAGAGATAATTATTGTGCAGGTTGAGTGAATTAACAAAAATTAGTGGGTTTTTTTGTAATGTGATTTATAATGTTTTTTAAAAACAAGCTCCATGGAAACAACTTTTTACTAACTTGGGCTTAGATGGGAATCTAACGTGAATAGTTCAAGTTATGTGATTTTACTAAATACGTTTATACTCTAAACCTGGGGGAAGTTGGTGAAACATGAACTTGCCTACAGTTGAGTACATGTTGGGAATCATTTCCCAATCATAAGACTTCGTCGTATTCTGTAGAGTAACCGCAAATGTACAGAGTAGCCTTTTGAATTTGGTTCCCTTATCTTTCGGGATATGATGTTATAATCCAAAATGTTTAATTACCAAGAGTCTTCAAAAACACCTTCTTTTGTTGCTTAGGACTTAAGCTTTGCATCGACTTTTGTTCCAGACCTCAACTCAACTTTGGTCTCTGAACTGGTTTTTAGCTAGCGTGCATGAGAAACAGCTTTCATGTATAATGCTTCCTGCTCCGTAACTGGAAAGTTTGGTTTACTTTGCATAAATGTGTGAAACCGCTTCATGACTGAGAACCTTCTTCTATTGTATCGAGAAAAATGGTTTGCTCTTTGGCAAGCAGTTCATAAGGTGGGGACAGATTTGTACTTTTAATACGTAGTCCATTCAAGCAAACAACTTCTGACTCTCCTGCTAGATGAAAGAGCAAATGGCGTTTAGTTTAGCTCTCTATATGAATATAATGCAAAGCAAACACAATGCCTAGGTATTAGTGACAAGACTGTCACTAAATTGGCATACATCGCTGATGGAGTTTTCCTCTGGCATAATCCATTAAATCGGTGGCCAACACTTGCTACCGTGATTTAGGGATTGAGTTAAAGCACAGGTTTATTTTTTAATAGTCGATAACAATTTTGAGAGAATGTATTTGTAACATGGACTTCAGGAACATTATTGGGGTGGGGGTTAATTTTGTTTCATCCTGCATATTTTAAGGTGAATAGGCTTTTGCACTTTCAAATGAGAAACCTGTGACTTATGTCAATTCTTACTAGTTTTGATTTGTACGTAGCTATAATATGTGAATGTTAGTGTAGAGGGTCTTAAAAAACCACTCAGTCAAAAAGCTGGGGGTAAATGGGTTTCAGTAATAACACTACTGAGGTGCTTGCATTGTATTTCATACTCTTTTCTTGCTACAAATGAAAATTATTCTTTTTAATGAGAATGGGCTGATGTTCAGAGGTGTGATGCCAGAATGCATTTTCGTACTGTTAGGCCCTTGGAACAGATACAGGTGCTTTCTGAAAGATGAAAGAAATGCAATGGATGCTCTTCATTCAAGGTTGCAAAACCTACCAAGAATACATAATAGTCTCACTTTTCCCCCAATAGAGATAGATGCGTGTGACTAGTTTTGGACTTTTAACCTTAATGGGGGTTGCATGTCTTCTATTGTTAATCATTGTCAGCTGCAGTGACACGATCCACAGTCCTGCATTTACTGCCTTTCCCTTAATGATTTTGGACAGGTTTTAGAGAGCCGGGATGTTTGTTCTGGGCCTTTATTTGGTTTTGGCTTTAGCTGATAATGTTCAGTGCTCTTGTCAGCTAGTGCAGTTCTCAAATGGCTGCCTATTAGGAAAAGAACTGAGGATTTGACTGCTCCTAATCATCTGTCATTGCTGCTAGATAATGATTGGCAATTTTTAAAGACTCAACTGTGAAAATCTCACAGTTGCTGGTAAACCATCAACCATAAAAATGTTGCTTTTGAACACCAGTGCTGAAAAGATTTTATTCAGAAGGTGAAAAGCAAGGGTTGGGGGGCCGGTTGCAGAATAGGATAATCTGGAGAATGGGAAGAATGCAAAACGATATAGTATCCCTTATGGATGGTACATGTGCAACAGGGAACTCTATTTCATATACCTTTGGCAGTAAGTGATAATCAGGGAGGAAGAAAAACCTGGAACTTGAATTAAGGCTGATCTTTCTGGTTTTTGTGCAGTGGCCCTGCAGGCATATATAATGAAGGTGAATGTCTTCTCCCTCAGAAAAAACTCCGGTTCCTTGCTGTCCCGATAAGGCATAGCTTCCCTGCCCTAACTTAAAACTCAGTGAGGACTTAGAGGGAAAGAACGAGGCAAATATATAGGATTGCAGGATAACAACTGCATTGTTGTGTACTGTGGAATGGGGAGGGTATTCCTGGAGGACTCCTGCTGAAGGTGGTCAGTCCACCTGAGAATGGAAGATTTACTTGAGTGGGGCATAGGGTATGTGCTTTATGAAAAGAGCTGATGTTAAAACTCATTTGGTAAGGTGAACGTTGTCACATACCTTCACATAAGGGATAGTATATTTTGGATTGCAGTCAAACTTTATTGTACTCAGACTGGTGAAAATAGCAGTTAGGCTTTTGTATTTTAAAAGAAAGTAGTCTTCATTCTAATTCAGGTGTCTTACTTTTACTTTATGTAAGAATAATTTTAGATACCCCCTCACAACCACCACCACATGAAGTTTCTTCCTATTTTTTTTATGCTGTAACTTGCCCCCAATCTTGGTCTCTGGAATTTTACTCTTTTAAATTTTGAAGATAACTAGCATTTTCAAACCTTAACACCCTTGTCTTTTGTAATAACTTTTTCTTATCATTCTTTAGGTACGAATGGTTGATGTTGGCTGATATTGCAGTGCGCATTCACTTGAAGTAAGTGTCCTTAGAAATCTTAACCTTAGAAGTAGAGGACTTTTGGGTTTGATTTTTCTATTTAATGGTTAAATATTTTGATTTACCTGAGTGGGGTAAAACATGTTTGATTTTAATGTAGTGATTTTTACAGAGAGCAAGCAGGCACCAATTTATTCCACTTATTTATGCATTCATTGGTTGATTTTTTTTTTAAGGTTTTATTTATTTTTAGAGAGAAGGGAAGGGAGAAACATAAACATCAATTGGTTGTCTCAGCTGGGGGCCTGGCCAGGAATCAAACTAGCAACCTTTTGGTTTTCAGGCCAATGTTCAACCCACTGAGCCACACCAGCCAGGGCCATTGGTTGATTCTTTTATGTGCCCTGACCGGGGATCGAACCTGCAAACCTTGGCATATTGCAATAATGTTCTGATCAACTGAGCTACCTGGACAGGGCAACATATTTAATTTTTAAGATGTTTGTCTCACCTGGGATAATATTCCTGTATTTCTGTTCTTGAAAATAGGTGTATACATGTCTGTGAGTTGGAAAGAAAAGATAGGGAATATTAACAAAAAATGTTAAACAGTAGAATTGAAAAAAAAATGGATGGTTATATAGAGAAAATCACAGAAGAGCAGAAAAGAAGGCTTGAATTAGTGGAGAAATGCTGTATTTTCAGTGCCTTAGATTCACCTTAGGACCCATTTGCATTTTCCTTAAGATTGTTTTTTCGTTATCCAATAAATTGTAAAACAACTGTGTAGTCATTGGTACAAGGGAAAATTTCATATGTACAAGTGAAAAAGTTTATAGAGTATGACCTTGGTGTGGCAATAACATAGTCAAATAAAACAACCGCTGATGGGAACCCAAACTTAAAGTATACACGTTAAATATTAGTGGGAATGTAATATGCTGAGCATTTTATTTTAATAAAATTGCATTTTTAAAAATAGGTGGGTAACTGTTCTCAAGACATCATGCAGCATGAGTCAACCAGGAAGGAAAGCCAAAACTTGCTAGACTGAGGAAGTGTTGAGGTAAGTTAAGTGATTCTTATTCTGTAAACTGCCTTCAGAAAAAAGGACTCTTGAGTGGTACAGAAATAATTACCATATTTTGTTGTGCATAATGCGCATCCACATTTTTGGCCCAAACTTTTAGGGGAAAAACTTAACAATATTTAACTTTCCAATTCAATTTTTTTATTCATTTATATTTAGATACGTCTTTTGTAGTATAAAGGAATTTTAGCATTTATTTTTGAACATACTGTGGTATAAGAAATTGTATGTAACAAATAATTACAAAACACAAGAACTGATACAAGGTATTTCAGGTATTACCCATGTATAATGCACACCCTCATTTTTCCCTTAAAAATTTGGGCAAAATGCTCATACGTGGCAAAATATGGGACTTGTGTGTGAATATCTCATTTTAATTTCTTCTATGTTAAAACTTTCTTGAAGGAAATAGTTTTTACAGTACTTAAGTATTTAATCAACTTAAGTAACTTAAGTTTTAACAACCTTCTGAGTTTGTAGGCTTTGTTGCTTTGACTCGGGCCTCAGAAAGACAGAGACTTCAGTTTTTAATGAAGTGTGTGTGTGTGTGTTTACCTCGATGCATAACACCATGCAGAGGAGGGTTTGGAAATTTTGAAGTTCCCTGTTTTGTTTTTCATCTATATAGTGACATGGTGGGGTCATCTATAGTTGAAAATAGATGGCAAACAATATAAATGACTTGTTAGAATGGTTGGCAATTTCAAAGGGTAACTTAACTTTGCTGTGATATCTAGAAAGCAATCATAGACAATGTGTAAACAATGGGCATGGCTCTGTCCAGTACAACTATTTAATTAAAAGGTGGCTGTGGATAGTAGCTTACTATCTCCACATCTAATGAATTGCATGTATAGATATCACTCAGGTTTAAAAGGCCCTTATAAATTTGAAATTTAAACAATCTACATCTAAAGAAACCTTAGCGTATTAAGTACTATCGATTTCTACATTCCTTGATTAATACTTCTTTGGTGTTAGGACGTTTACTTGGTGCTAACAAACTTGATAACTCTGATTTTTACATCTTTTGGGAGTAATTGTTTCCTTTGATTGGCAGGATCAGGTGAACTCTGTCCAGGAAACCAGTTGAGGAAGAGGGCAAAGAGGAATGAACAACCTAATTGTTGTTAATAAAGACATTTTAAAATCAGATTGTCCTTTTATTCCGTTTTTAAGTAGTACTTTCATCTTCTAGAATTTTCCTACATCATCAGTTTGTTTCTAGGTGACTTAAAAAGATGTTCCATATTCTAGACATAACAAATTATTCAGGACTCTGTATTTCTTGAGGCTTTTATTTTCAGAGTTACTTAGGCCTCTTACTTACTAATCAGATGACCTTTCTGTCCTAACTAAACTGATTTGGACATCAAATTTTAAAATTTCCTTTACTCTTCATAGGTTTTATACCTAAAGTGCTAATTTATGAGCTTGCTGTGATTAAGGAGAAGAAAGTTGGAATTCAGAAGAGTTTATTTGAGATTAGTTGAGAGAGCCACAAAGAAGAGAGTTAAGTCACAGCAGTCATTAGTCCCATGGAATTTGCCTTGAAAAACTGTATAGTCAGTACCAGGGATGAGAGTGAGATCCTGCACTTTTCTTTTTGGCCATAGTCATTCTGTGGTTGCCACATTTTTTCAAATAACCAGGGAGGCTAGACATCCCAAATCAAGAATCTTCTGAGTCCATGTCTTGGTTCAACTTTCTTACTCCTTTCTGATTGCCAACTGATCTGAATTGAAGCTTTATGGATTTCAAGGTAAAAATAATCTGCAGTATAATGGGGTCTTAAGTATTAAGATTACAAACATTTTGCAGTTTGCCCAGCTGCATTATCTGGCAAGTTGCAGTTTGCTTACCGGTAAAATGAACATACTACTGAATTGGGTCCCTTGGATAAAAGATTATGCACAAAGCATTTAGCACATTTTCTGGCACAGAAGGAGTACATGGTATTTTCAAATATGGTCAATCAGTTCACAGTCAGCAAGTCGAGGACTCTTTCCCTAGGCCATGTAATTAGATCTGATACAGTTTTATATTTGATAGCAGAGTAGAGATATGTTAATTTTGGTAAGCTTTTAGACCATGGAGTCTTTAGGGGAAAATTAGTACTAGAGCCTTAGCACTGAAGGGATTAGGGGCCTTGGGTGAGACCATTCAGCTATACCAAGTTACTAAGCCTCAAATATTAGATAAGATGATGTAACCCGTGCCTAGCAGGGTTGTGTGTTGATTAGTAGTTGATATTTTAAGTCCTTGGCACAATGCCTTACATAAGAGGTGTAATTGAGTGTGAAAACGAGATGGAGGGAAGACAAGCCTAACAAGTCCAGAACTTAGAATGTGGTGTAAAGTCCAGAAGATTATAACACATGATATTTGGGCATGTAATGTTTTGCACCAAAAACAGATTGAGTTCCAAACATGCATGAGGCAGTAGAGGGGCGTGGAAGATTTGGAAGGAACTGAAGATCCAAATGGGAAAACGTCTGTACATGGGTTGAAAGAGTTAAAAACAGCAGTGTTCTCCAAACTGACAGATTCAACCTGATCCCAGCTGATTCTAAGATTCATATAGTCGCTTAATTTTACAGCATGTATGAAAATTAACAGAAAGTGGTTCAGATACCTAAATAGAGCAATGAAAACTACGGAACTTGGGAGAAAATGGGTAAATCTTAATGACCTTTAAGTTTGGCAAAGGATTCTTAGATAAGGTACCAAAAACATAAGCAAAAACAAAACAATAGACAAATTAGACTTACCAAGTTAAAAACTTTGTGCTTCAAAGGACATCAAACAAGTGTAAAGACCACCCAAAGAAGGGCAGAGAGTATTTGCAAATCATGTAACAAATTAGGGACTTTATCCAAAATATGTAAAAGACACATTTTTAGAAACTCAGTACAACTGCTGGGTAGTTTAGTTAAGAGCGTCACCCTGATACACCGTGGTGTGGGTTGGATTCCCCAGTCCAGGCCATACAAGCAGCATCCAATGAATGCATAAAAATAAGTGGGACAACAAATTGACCCCCCCCTTTCTAAAATCAATAAATTAAAGTTTTTAAAAATAGGCCAAGGGTTTGAATCTCCAGTGAGGACAAATGGTTAACAGCACATGAAAAGGTGCTTGACATCGATCAATAAGTAATTAGAAATCAAAAATGAGATAGCACTTCAAAACAGCTATAAAATGAAAGAAGTCTAAGGATCTAACATAACATGGTGACTACAGTTAACAGTACATTATAGAATTGAACTTTGCTTAGAACTGGAATGCTCTCAAAAAATTGTGAGGTGGTGGATGCTCTCACAGTGTACATGCACAGTCATGTGCCACCTAATGATGTCCCACCCCACAGTGGGCTGCGTGTACAGTGGTCGAGCTGAAAACTTTCTAGTGACAACTGTATTACCTGTTTGTGGTGATGCTGGTGTAAGCAAACCTGTGCTCCATTTGTATAGTAGTACAGAACATACAATTATGTACATTGCATAGTACTTTATGATAAATGACTTGCTGGTTTATGTATTTACGGTACTCTCATTTTAGAGTATACTTACAAAGTTTATTGTCAAAAAACAATATGCCATGTTAACACCAGCAGCCTCATCTTGTGTTTACTGTGTCTTGAATGCATCCTTTTTTTTGTGCTTGATTTAATCTCATGTTTTGTACAGTAACATGCTGTACTGGCTTGTTGCCTAGGTGTGTAATAGTCTATACTGTGTAGGCTTGCATCAGTACACTGATGTTCGCACACCCATGGCATCACCTAATGACGCATTTCTCAGAACATGTCCCTGTTATTAAGCAGCATGTGCCACATCAAATCATAATGCAGACCTTAAATATCTTAACAATTTTGTCAGTTAAACCTCAGTCACACTGGGGGGAGTGGGGAAGGTATCCCTCCACACCCGCTAGAATGTCTACAGTCAGAAAGTCAAATCAGTTTTGGCAGGGATGCAGAGAAATTGGAATCATTACGCACTACTGGTGGGATTTAAAACTCAGCCACCTTGAAAAATGGTCTAAGTTGCTCAAACTCTTACCCTATAGCTTAACAATTCTAATACTTGAAACAAAAATGTTTATATGAGAGTTTGTGAATGTTTAGCATCATTCATAATAGTGAAAACATGAATAGATAAACAAGTATGGCCAAACAGAATGTAACTCAGCCATTAAAAGGGGTGAAAAAGTCATATATGCTACAACATAGGTGAACCTTGAAAACACTAAGTAAAGCCAGCCATATAGTACCACATAGATGTTTATTGGGTTGGCCAAAAAGACATAAGACAGCCCCACAGCAAAAATTATTTGGCCAAAATATCAGTAGTACCAGGAAACTTCACAGACTTTCTAACATTTGAACAGTTACTGCATCTCCGTACACTGCACAAAACTGCATTTCAGTTGTTTTTATCTTTTGAAATTATATCAAGCATAATACACTGAAAATGTTTTATGTCTTCCATGTTCAGTATTAAAATGGCTGCACAAAAATTCAATTTTGATAAGTGTTTTGATTTTTTTAGAGGGGAAGGGAGAGAGAACGAAAGGGAAAGAAAAAAATGTGTAAGAGAGTCATCAGTTGGTTGCTTTTCGCACACTGCCAACTGGGGGCCTGGCCTGTAAGCTAGGCATGTGTGTACCCCAACAGGGAATCAGACCTGCAGCCCCTCAGTTCACAGGCTGGCACTCAATTCACTGAGCGATACCCACCAGCTGATGAGCATTTTTTAAACTCATGCTGATATGACAACTGTCACCATACAAGCTAACAAAATTGTTACCAATGAAGTTAAAGACAACTAAGCGCTATTGGAGCCGCTGTATGGAAAAAACAATACTTTTTGGCCAACTCAGTATTTATATAAAAGGGTCAGAACAGGGAAATCTATATAGTTGATTATTGGTCATTCAGGACTGAGGAATGTAATGAATAGGGGTGTGATTGCTGAAGAAAACAGGGTTTCTTTTATAGGTAATGAAAATACTCTGAAATTAATGGTGACAGATGTACATACCTGAATATACTAAAAACCATTCAATTGTATACTTAGGTAGAATTGTGTGTTGTGTGAATATAATTTTTTTTTTAATAGAAAGACCATTGCCCCAGCTGGTGTAGCCCAGTGGATTGAGCGTGGGCCTGCAAACCAAAGGGTTGCTGGTTTGATTCCCCAGGTGGGGCACATGCCTGGGTTGCAGGCCAGGTCACCAGTAGCTGGCGTGTGAGAGGCAACCACACATTGATGTTTCTCTCCCTCCCTTCCCCTGTCTAAAAATAAATAAAATCATATTTTAAAAAAGCAAAAATACTGCTATCCTTTACTTTTTAAAAAAATTAATAAAAAAAAAATGATGGGAGTTGGATAAGAGGCTAGAACACAAGTCAGATCATGGAAGGCCTACCAGAGGTGTCCAACCTTTTGGCATCCCTGGGCTACACTGGAAAAAGAAGAGTTGTCTTGGAGCACACATTAAATACACAAACACTAATGAAAAATGATGAGCTAAAAAAAAAAAGGTTTTAAGTGAATTTATAATTTTGTGTTGGGCCACATTCATAGCCACCCTGGGCCTCATGTGGCCTGTGGACCGTGGGTTGGACACCCCTGCTGGGCCATGTTAAGGATTTTTATCTTTATCCTAAGAGGATGATAGAAAATATTTTCATGCTTGGTATCCTCTGTTTCTCTAGGGATCATCAATTGTTTATTCACTTGTGAGTTCCTTCTAAATAAAAATTCAAAGTGATTTTTATTCCTTTTAATTTCTAATGCTTTCATGAATTGTCACCTTTTCAGATCTTTTATCTATTTACCAGAGTCCTAATTCTGATTTATTAATACACTTTCTTAGCTTTTGTCATTGAAACATGTTCTGTAAGGATTCACTCTTGTTCTATATTCTTTTCCGTGTTCTATTGCTAAGACACATAAAGAGGCACTGAAATCACCTAGATTGAAATTGACTCCTAACTTGCCTTGTTCCTTGCCCGCATAATCCATTTTCAGCACAGCAACTATTTGTTATCTAATGTTTGGTGACTCAGGATAACAAATTAATGGTTGATCAGGCTCAGCTAGGCAGATGGAGGCTGGAGCTGGAAACTTCTGGACTGGATAGGTGTTGTCTCAGATAACTATTTCACTCAAATAGCTGATGGCCTCAGCTGAGGTGGTTGGAGCATTTATACTGTTTCCATAAAATGATTAGATAATGTCTCAGTTTTTAAAAGGAAAAGGGACTGGTGACTCGAGGCCAGTGAGGAAAAGTGACTTTGGAGAAGGACTCCCAGCCTGTGGTATGGAGGAAAAGACACCTAAATGACACCTAGATGGTGGAGGAGTAATCCCAACAGGTTGGAAAGTGGCCCTATGTTGAAATGCTGAACAAGGGAGGCTAGTGTGTGTCTAAGAAAAAGAGTTGGGCCCTGGGTGGTGTGACTTGGTTGGGCATCATGCTGCAGACAGGTGGTGGGTTCACTTTAGTTGGCACATGCCTATGTTGTGGGTTCGGACTACAGTTGGGGGCATACAGGAGGCGGAAAACATTGATGTTTCTCCTTCTCCCTTCCGAGCTCTAAAATCAATAAGCATGTCCTCTGGTAAGGATTTAGAAGAAAAAAAAGGAAGGTGGGGTGTTTGGACTGAGCAATAGAAAAACACTGTCCTTGGCAATAATAGACTTAAAGAGTAATAATTTTACTATTTGAAAATTTATCATTTTACTTTGTGCCCCAGGGAGACCAGCTTTCAATTTACCTGTTCATTTGGAACCAAGGATTTCTTTTCATCCAATATTAAGACAAGAAAAATCTTTGGATGTGAACTTAACAAAGCATCAATAGTACCACAAGGACTGCTATATTGTTTTCAGTGTTCTTTTCCATTGTTTTGGATTTGGAGATTTATTTTATATACGGGTATGGGGGGGGGGTTTGTTTTTAAAATTTTATTTTAGAGAGGGTAAGGGAGAGAGAGAGGAAAACATTAATATGTGGTTGCCTCTCGTGCTCCCCCTACTGGGTACCTGACCTGCAAACCAGGCATGTGCCCTAGACTCAGAGTAGAACCAGCAACCCTTATATTCACAGGATGGTACTCAATCCACTGAGCCACACCAGGCAGGGCTTACCTATTTGGCAGTCAGGTATTCTGTATTCAATATTGCCTTCTTTTGAATCCTCTTTTTTTTTTTTACTATATTTTTAAAATGTGTTTTTTATTTAATTTAAGGGGGTGACACTGGTTAATAAAATTTGGACAGTTCTCTAATACATTATCTGTATATTGTAGTGTTCACCGCCCCAAGTCTTGTTCCATCACCATTTAACACCCCACCCCCACCCCGTACCCTCTTCTACGTCCCCCAACCATGTGTACCTTTCCCTCTGGTAATCACCATACTGCTTTCTAGGTGGTTGTTTTTGTTTAACCCCCTTTACAAATTTCACTCAGCTCTAACACCCCCTTCCTGATAGCTGTCAGTCTGTTCTCCGTGAGTCTGTTTCTACTTTGTTAGTTTATCCTGCTTGTTAGATTCCACATATGATGGAAATCATATGGTATGTGTCTTTCTCCTGCTTATTTCACTTTGTGTAATGCTGTCCAGGTCAATCCATGCTGTTGCAAAGGGTAAGATTTCCTTCTTTTTTACAGCCAAGTAGTATTCCGTATGTCTTTTGATTGAAAATATTTTCGTGCTTGGTATCCTCTTTCTCTAGGGATCATCAGTTTTTTATTCACTTGTGAGTTCCTTCTAAATAAAAATTCAAAGTGATTTTATTCCTTTTAATTTCTAACGCTTTCATGAATTGTCACTTATCTTTTCAGATCTTTTTATCTATTTACCTGAGTCCTAATTCTGATTTATTAACATTGTTTTATAGCTTTTATCATTGAAACATGTTCTGTAAGGATTCACTGTTCTATATTCTAATTTTGAATTATATTTCACAGTTCTTTTCTGTTGCTCACTTGCGTGAAATCTATTTTCCTTTCAGGAGGGAAAGGAACAAAATAACTTCCAGTCTCAAGGCTCATTAATTTTTTAAAATTTATTTTTGAGACAGGAGGGAGAAAGGGAGAGACATCAACTGGTTGCCTCTTGCGTGCCCGTATCTTATTACTTTTACTGAGATATGCTGCTTTTGCTTTTCTCCCTCACTTCAATCTGCCCCTGCTGTCCCTATCCACACTTAGCTATCTAAAGCCAGCAGTTACTTCTTACATGGATTTTGTTTTAGAGTGAAGCTTATGTTTGTTAGTTTCAAGAGTTCATAAGGACCCAGCCTACTCAGCCATTTTCAGGATTTAGCAGTCCCCTTAAACTCACTTGTAGATTGGCATGTTCAGGAGCCTTTGTTTTGGCTCTTTTCAAACTGGCGTGCAAGCTTTCCAGTGAGAACTAGTTGATTTTGGAGATCTATTCCATAGGCCATCGCGCATTTCATTGCTTTTACTCCATTACCTACACAGATAGCCAATACCGTTCAGGTCTTTTACCTGGTTTTGTCACTACCTAATCTTACTTTGAGACCACGGGTTACTTTGTCACCAAAATTTTTTTAACTGTTGAGCACGAGTGTTTGTTTTTTAAAAACTACACCTTTATTTCTGTCATCTTTATCCTTTTATGCACTTCAGGTAGTTAACCTTATAATTAGGAATATCTGTGATAAATCTATAAAAGGCAGTAGAGCAGTGATCAAGAGAATGGGCTTTGGAATCACACTGCCTGGATATACAAATCCTATAGATTTAGCATTACGAATTCTTATCTATAATATCTTTGTTTCCTCTCTAAAGTAATAGGTTGTTGTGAGAACTAAATATCATAGATAGAAGCACAGAGAAAAGTACTAGCCTACATAGTAAGTATTCAATAGATATGGCTGTTTGGTTTCCTTTTTCGGGTGTAGGTCTTATATTACTGGCCTTACAGACTATAAAAATTTTGTTTGAAAATTAAAAAAACACTAACTTCTTGAAAAACTCTTGCTTCCATGACTAGAAACCACAACTGTAGGTAGCTAGAAAATAATGAAAATGAGAAGAATACATACTAAAGACTTCAAAGTTCATAGTGTTAGGCACTTTGATACAGAAATGAAAATATATGCAGTAGGCATTCAGAAGTAGAGATTAACTGCTTTTTAAAAAATTACTAATTTTAGAGGAAGAGAGAAATACCGACTTGTTCCACTCATTTATGCATTTACTGGTTGCTTCGTTCGTGTCTTGACTGGGGTTGGAACCCACAACTTGGCTTATCAGGACAGCACTCTAATCAGTTGAGCTCTTCGGCCATGGAAGGGTCACTGCTTTCTGTGGTTTTTTAAAAATTAAAGTTGAAAGCAGTGAATTTTTTAGAAAGTTAAAACGACAATACCAAATGTTGGCAACAGTGTAGAATAAATGAGACGCTCTGATATTGTTGGTGGGAAAGAAAATGGTATGACCATGAGTCTAATTAAAAGTGGAAGATATGTATAGCCTCGACCCATAAAGTCCACTTCTAGATAGCATCCTAGAGCAGATCTTCTGAACTGGTGTGCCAGGGATGGGTGGTTAGGCAAGGCCTTAACTGGCCACAGCTCCCAAAGTCTCATCCTTTATCCTAGTACAATATACAAATACTCTTTTCTGTATTATCATCTATCTACATGAAAATAATTGGTAAGCACCCTCTTCTTATATCTTTCTTGGATTTACATATTAAAAAGCTAAGTTTCATTGGAGCCAGGTTCTCATTTTATTCTCTGCTGGATCTCCAGTAGCTTGAGTAATGTGTGGTATACAGTGTCTCATAGACATCTGTTGAATGTACAAGTGCATACCACATATAAAAATGATCCTTGGAGTATTATAAAAGTGGAAAATCATACAATTAACCATTTAAATAAAGGATGAACTTGTATATTCATAACGGCTTATTATTCAGCAATTAAGTGAAAAATGTCTCAAAAACATTGAGTGAAAAAAGCAAATTGCAGAAAGATACGTACAACACAACTTACAAAGTTTTATGTAACGTTTATAAACAAACTATACTAAGTATAAAATTATACATCCATGGAATGATGAACACCAAATAATTGTCACTAAACAAATGTTATCAGGAAAAGATTTTTAAGGGAGCTTTAATTTGACCTATAATATTTATTTCAGAAATAGAATTTGGGAACATTGAAAAATGTTAGGATTTAATAGGACTAAATGTTACCTGTGTTCTTCATATTTGTATGTTAAAATCAACCATAATTAAAACAAAATAGGATTGATAAATCTAAGAATGCATGAAAAACAAATCACTAGTTGATATAATAGAGAAAATGTGTATAGAAATATCAATGAGGAAAGTTAGTATAGTCCTGGCTGGTGTGGTCCAATGGACTGGGCGCCGGTCTGTGAACCAAAGGGTAGCCAGTTTTGATTCCCCAGGCAGGGCACATGCCTGGGTTGTGCGCCAGGTCCCCAGTAGGGGGTGTGCGAGAGGTAACCACACATTGATGTTTCTCTACCTCCCTCCCTCCCCCTCTCTCTAAAAATAAATAAATTTTTAAAATACCCCCCAATTTAAAAAAGTATAGGCATATAGAAGAAACTAAGAATACTTTCTATAACCCTAAACAAGTACATTTGAAAGGAAATCCTCCATGAAATGGATGCTCTTTTTAGAAAAATTATAGATCAGAAAAACTGATGAAAGAAACAACAGGGAGAAGTGGCAGAGAAACAGTCCCCCAAAAAAGAAAAAAATTCCTGGTGCAGTTATTATCTACCACTAAATTCTTTCAGATCTTTAAGGAACAGCTTTTCTTTGTTATCTTAACTTGTACAAAGTATAAAGGTAGATAGAGTCCTTTGGGGGTTACTTGAAAAAGTCATATTTTCATAAAGTAGGTTGAGAATTACTATTGTGTCATCCAGCTATTATTTCATGCAAAAACACAGCAGTATTTGTTTTTAATGTTTAGATGTTATAATTCACAGCAAACGATATACAAATGGCTCAGGCAGATACCCAGCCTTATCCTTAAATGAAACTAAAATTCCACTGAGATTTAATCTTCAAAGAGATTAAAATACCATTATCTGACTAACAGAGCAGCAAAGATAAAAAATACTTGACTCTCACATATTGTTAGTGGGACTGTAAATTGGCACAATCCTCATAGAAAGCAATGTGCCAATCAGAAACAAAAATGTACAAATCTTTTGACTAGAAATTCTAACTTAAAATTTTATCTTACTAAAGTGTCATATGACTTATGTGCAAAGTTTTAAATGCAGCATTATTTATACTAACAAAAAAGAACTTAAATGTCTTGTTTAGTAGGGACTATTCCCATATATTGTGGTACATCCATACAATTAAATCTTATGCAGTTGTACAAAAAGAATCAAGAAACTGTACTGACACGGCAGTCTCAAAAATATGAAGTGAAAAAAGCAACTTGAAGATAATTTTTTTTTAAGAGACAAAAAATGGAAATAAAAACTGTTACATTCCAAGAGAAATGCAAACTTCTTTCAGGTAAATTCAAATGAGCAAAGTACTATATTCCTTTTGTCTGATGTATAAACTTTTCCACGATTCCACTGAGTCTTTCAGGCTCCAGCAGTTTATTTACCAGTTCCTGCTCAACAGCCATTAGGGCCAAGCCACTAAGCTTCTCTTGTCCCATGGTATGACATAAATATGTTTTAAGACGAGGTAGTATAGAATATGAGTTTTCAACACCCGCTGAAGTAACTGGCCAAGACAAAGCAATATATAATAGCTTTGATATGCAAGGGATATTATTATGAAGAGCATGTTGAATAAACAGATAGCCAAGACTGATGAAGCTGATATCATTATCTACGACAAAGTTGAGCTTTGCATATTGCCGGTAAAATCTAAGTTCTGGGATGATGTCTGCATCAAATTTATAAAACTCTTGGACATGTTTGGCTGTTGCTTCATTTAATGGTTCATTCCACTTAAGTAACAGTTCTGAAATTTGCTTCACTTTGCAATAATCAAATTCTGAAAAACATAGTTTTAAATTCTGTAATATAGTATCTAATCCTTGGTAATAAATATTCATTTTATATTGTTCTTCTGTCGAGGTAGGAAAAAACATACTGTCTGAATTGGCAAGATCTATTGTTTGCTGAATTTTTCTTCTTTTATGAAAAGAAGGCCTTTCAACTTCAAAACCTTTACAGGTTATTTTTTGACATATTTCTTCTGCTCCATCCCAGATAGTTTTGAAACAGGCATCATTTCTTTCAGATGATAAACATTCCAAAATTGCTTCTATTTTTGAAGACAAAGAAAAAATATTTATGGTTTCACTTTGAAGCTCTTTGGAAATAATTCCTATAACACTTAATACTCGATAAAGAAACTTCAAACAAAAGATAAATTCAAATTTGGAAACCAGGGTCAACAGATCACTCAATTCATCAGCCAAACTTGTGTTAGAAGAATGGCTTGATACAACTTCCAGTGTTTCAATAATCTCTGGAAGACCCTCAATCACAGACAGTAATGAATGATCATGGACTGTCCAACATGACTGTGATACATGTTTCTTGCAAGTTTTGTTTTGACTTAGTTTATAAATCTTTTGAAAATTTGCAGACATTTCCCCAGACATATGAATAGTGTTGAACAAAGAACCGAGAGTATTTAGAGCACTTCGGAGTTCTTTTACTTCTTTACAAAACCTAATTACTGCTAAATCCAAAAAATGGGTATAACAATGTGTATATAAAGCTCTTGGCTCTTCCTTCTTGAATTCTGCTGCACTTTCATTGAATATTATCCTCAAATTACTGGTACTATCATAGGCCTGGCCTTGTATTTTATTCAAATCAATTCCAATTTGCTGCAGGTAAGTTGTGATAGTCCTGTATAAGTTGGTCCCAGTCATCTCTTCAACATCTATGAAACCCAAGAATCTTTCTTTAATTAAGATGGTCTTTGATGTTTTTAGTGGGTATCTTATACAAATTGAAAACTGTTCTTTAGTGGCACTGTAAGTTGCCTCATCACATATTAATGAAAAAGCTGAGGAGACATTGATCTCACTCACAATATCATGCAACATTTCAGTCTTTATTATTTCAACAATATCATTTTGAATTTGTGTACTATTATAGAAGTCAACTTGTGAACTCATAAGTCTAAATATTTCTTCTCCTTTATCTTTTGCTCTGATTTCTAACAGTTCTAAAAAATGGCCTTTATTTACAGATGAAATAGACTGGTCATTTCCTCTTAAGGGTAAACATTGCTTTCCAAGAAATAAAATATTTTCAATTATAAGCTTTAGATACTTTTTATTTCCTTCAGTCTGTTTTGAATGATTAGATAAATTATCATTGATAGCATCATTACAAAACTGGTATTTCTTCCAAAATTGCAATGACTTCAAATGCATTTTACTTTTTTCATGCTTTCTAAAATTTTTCAGAGTTTTTTTCCAATTAGAAATTCCTTGGGTTGCAAATGACTCTCCTCCATAGCTATACTTTTTTTGGCAGAACAGCTGGCATGAGTAACAGAATGTTGCATCCTTTTTAACACTGGTTTCTAGCTTCTGAAAATTTGAACACTGAAATTTTTTAATACTTTTTGATTTACCTTTAACTTTCTGTACTCTAGATGTAAATTTGGGGTGACATAGTCTGTCACTTGTTTTCATAGATTTCTTATTGTGTGTTGCATCTTGGTTTGACACTTGGTCTTTTTGTACTTCTGTACTGGAGCCAACTGTATGCTGACTGGGTACCGATGAAGGTGGCAGAAGGCCTGGCTGTCCCACGCCACTCTTAGCACCACCACTACTTGACTCACTGAGTGAACTCTTAGAAACCTTTAGGAGAAAATAAGAAAGTCCTATTTGTTTTAAGTTTCCAAATAATTAAAATATCAAATGCACCTATTCTAATAACACATTAAAGTCCATGGGTGAGTAACAGTATGAGCTCCACTAGGGGGAAACATTAACAATTATTTATAATTTATCTATTTGCAATCTAGATTCAACATTAATTGCTCAAGGGTCTCTTGGTATGTAATTATAATAAAAAATTCTTATTATTGCTCAGGTGAACAGAATTGTTTAGTAATAAGAAAAATAAGAACCCAAAGGAAAAAACTATGCCTAGTAATACTTCTGTTTAAATATTCTTATTAATAATATAAAGTCAAACTTGAGATTTGGGAAACTGAACATAAATACCAAAAGGTGTTTATTGCTCTACTTTTTTTGAGCTCCAGGATCAAAATAGGAATTAGTATGCTCAGATACTCTCACACACACACACACGTTCAAAAAAGAAAAGCTTAAGACAGCAAAAAAAAGCAAAACAAAAAACCTTACATCTGATAGGACATTTCCTCTTTCTGAAGAAACTGTACCTGTTAAAGCATAAATTCAAGATCTTATAATCTATAAAATAGCATCATAAACTATAATTGCTTCTTTCATATAAGGCAACACAACATTTAGAATATAGATTCATCAAGCATGGCAGTAAACAGTATGTATGTGAAATATCACATCAGTTTTTACCTTGTACGACATCAGAGTTCATGATGGGTGGGTCAGCATGAGTATCCGCCAATGACACTATATTGCTAATAATTGGAGTTGTTTCTTTCTTTGGAGAAAATTGCTTCTCTGGAGAAAGGAGCTCCACTGAAGTATCATGCACCACAGAAATATTTACTAATAAAAATAAAAAGATTTCTTACAAATCAGGCAGAATCAATCAGTCAGAAAGCACTAATTAACAGGTGTTTCAATGAACAATGCAAATATGTAGTAACTTTAGGTATTGCTGGGTACTGGATTTTTTTCTTTTTTAAGGGCTTAGGTATAGCCAGGTTCTTTAGGATAACATCAACAACAACATTAAGCCAATAATTTACATTTCCTATCATTTTATATCTTTTGCACATAATTTTTCAGCCTTTATACTATTTGCTTGAAAAGCTAATATGTTTACCAGGAAGAACAGAAAAGAGACTCCTATAGAATCTCCTAATGGGCATCACTTCTAACTCTTCTAGGAATCACAAACCTCAACACAAAGGGAACTGGGTTGTTGTCTAAGCTAGTTTTGTAGAGATTTCTATAATAGGCCAGTGTGCAAGCTGTACAAGCCCCAAGGGCATCATTCACTGCACTGTATGTATATAGCACCACTGGTCCTATAGATGGATCTTTAAAGGATTGCGTAGCTGGCCCTGGATTATCTGTGCTTTTCTATTGGTGAACTTCAAATTATTTCTGACTGGCTCTACTTTATGTGAAAATTGTAACAGCCTTGTTTTTCACAAAGCAGAGCTAAGTACAAAATTCTACTGTAATACAACAATCTTTACAAACATTAAATGTCTGGTGGTGAAGTAGCCTGCCATATACAGAAATATGGAAACCATTTCTTTGGAACAAGTTTTTAATGGTTTTGACTTTTAAATCTAATTTGGAAACGAATCAAGGTTATACATTAAAGGAAGCACTAATATTCATCAGGAGTTACTAAATCTCTGATTACTAAGCAAGTATTACCTGTAGAAGATTCCATCTTAGCTTTACTGTAAGCAGAAAAACAATTAACAGAGCAGAAAAGTTCTGTCTTCCCCAAGTCATTGGTAATCTCAATCATTTCATCTGAGGGCTTCAATGATTTGCAAAGACCAGACGTAAGTGTTCTGGCTGGTTTCTGTTAGAGATTAAAATAATATATTGCTGGTATATGACAAATTGTTAACATACTATCATAAAAATATGCCCCAAACCATTCCTCTACAAATAATGACAAGGAAGCCACATTTTTACTTTCTTAAAAACCAGAAAAAGCGGCACCATGAGTTACAAAGATTAAAATGAAGGAAACTGATCATTCTATTAGATAACTATTTGTATTATTTGTTGGATATATAATAACAATTATAATACATATGCAAGCAATGAAGAAGCCAAGATCATTACATTTCTACCAAACAATCCACTTTTTAAGAAGCCACCCCAGTTTTAGATTCATACAGTCAGACATTTTCTGATTCTTAATCATAGTTCACTAACAATTTGGGTTTTCTCCATTACCACTATCACACAGTATCTTAAATGCTGTGCATAGTAGGTGGTACTTTTTACAAAAGAATTTTAAAAACTTTACTGATTTTAGAGAAAAGAGCGAGAGAAACATCAACTTGTTCCACTTATTGATGCATCCATTGGTTGATTACTGTTTGTGCCTTGACCAAGGATCTTACCCACAACCTTGGCATATTGATGTTGCTCTAACCAACAGTTGCCTAGCCAGGGCCTAGGAGGTGGTTTTTGTTTTTTTAAAATCCTTACTGGAGGATATGTTTATTGATTTTTTTAGAGAGAGAGGAAAGACATGGCGGAGAGAGAGGAGGAGAAACATCCATTGGTTGTCTCCCACAACTTTTTGGTATAGGGGATGACGCTCTAACCTACTGAGCCCCCTGGCCAGGGCTAGCTAAGTGGTGCTTTTTAACACATCTACCCAAATCAGCCCTGCCCCATCACACAGGCTGAATAAGTACCGAACACAAGTTCTTAAAAACAGAACATGGCCTACTTATTGAGTGTGAGGAATAAAGAAGGAAATCCAGGAATGGCATTTCTTGCCTTTGGAAGAAGGCTTCCATGCCTTCCACTCTCTCATTTCTGGTCCCAAGACATGATACTCTAGGCAGTTGCCACAAAAAAAGATGTGGTTCACAAATAACCTATTTGAACTGTGGCTTTTTTAAGACCCTCATCTGCAGGTGCTTGTTTTTAAGAAGGAACTTACAGGGACAGAGTTATGTCTCAAAACATCATCTAATCAAGCAAGGTATATGACAGTCCCACCTCATGTGAGGGACTCAGACCACTGTGTTCATCTCAGTCTACCAAAGCAGGGCCAGCTTCTCTCCTCAGGATTGCCCACAAGGCTCTCCTGTCAACAGTAGGGGATTATTTCTCTGGTTTATTTCCTCCTCTGACTGATTCAGAAAAAACGTGACATTGATTTACCTTAACCTTGCTGAGGTGTAAAGAGGTAAATCGAATTAAAAACAATACTTTTGTGGCTGAGTCTTACCAGTAAACTACTGTTATTTTTGCTATCTTTATTTGTAGTTTATAAACAAGTTTCCGTCTGGTTGCCTTTCTTCAAGGTAAAATGATCACCCTGAGATTCTTTAGGAAAATCTCCATGTAACACCTATCATGAATTATTATACTAGAAGGAACTATCAGAAGTCTTTTATTTGATATCCTTCACCATCTTACCAACTAAAACTGTTCCCAGTATTATTACAATCTATATTCCCACATTTTCCTAAAGTGAAACCATTCACAAACCAATTAATGGAAGGACCTCAATCTTCAATTTTTCATTTGAGTCCTATGCAGTCAATTTCAAATGGAGCGGTCCTCACTTTAGGCAACAGATCTTTTTTCATACCTGCTTACATGCTGCAGTAGTCTTTGAACTATTTAAGTAATGGAAATGTCCTTCCATCTGAAGTATATGGAACAGATCAGAGCTAGTGTAACAGTAAGTTCCACAGTTCTCACAACAGTTCATGTTGAGGTTGTTGGTGGAGTGAAACTTTGAGAAACAGGCATTACTGCAAAGAGTCTGTTTCACATTCTGGTATTTTACTTCATACTGAATCTAGGATAAAAAAATTAAAAAGATTCAGTAACATTCTGGTCCTTAAGCAGATCAGAGTTCCTAAAGGTTAAAAAAAAAATGCAACTTACCAGAGTAGTCTTCTGACACATGCTGCATTTGGTTGAAATGCTGTCAGTATACAGAGTAACAGAGAGTTTTCTTAGACAAGACTGGCTGCAAAAATTTTTGCTAGAGGTAGTATCTTCCATCTGGACACTGATCACATCCTTTAGATTTAAAATATCTCTAATAAAAATAAATAACAAAGGCACCATTAGTTTTACCAGTTTGTCTTCATAAGCTAAAAATCACTCCCTCAAACAGTCCTCTCCCCGACTGTTTCATTTACCCAAAGAACTGTGAAATATTACATTAATAATGATATTGGCCTTGAAATAAGAAAACCTGAATTTGATATCCAGTTCTTTTACTTATGTCATTTATACTGCCTAAAAGTTAATTTACTCATCTATAAAGTAGGGATTATAAAACACATCTGATAGTGCAGCTTTAAGGATTACCTAACCTGCATTAGTTGATGCTAGTGATAATAAAATGACAATGACTCATATATTCATACCTGACCAAATTTGAAATCTGCAGGACAGATGATTTCAAAGTATGGTCTACAAATTCCTGGGATCCCCCAGATACTTTCAGGGAATCTACAAGATCAAAACTATTTCACATTAAGATGTTATTTGCCTTTTTCACTGTACATTTAACTGATGATCCAGAAGCAGTGGTGGGCCCCTGTGATTGCATGCCTAGGTTTATATCCCCAAGAATTGAAAACAAGTACTTAAAAAAGTATACATACACACATGTTCATAACAGCACTATTCACTACAGTTAGATTAAAAACAGTCCAAGTGTTGATCAATGAATGAAAGGATAAACAAATTGTGGCATATTCATGAAGTAGAATATTATTAAGCTATAAAAATGAACAAAGCCATGGCTGGACTGGCTCAGTGGATTTAGCGTCAGCCTGCGAAACAAAGGATCGTCAGTTTGATTCCCTAGTCAGGGAGCATGCTTGAGTTGCAGGCCAGGTCCCTGGTAGGGGGTGCAGGAGAGGCAACCACACATTGACGTTTCTCTCCCTCTCTTTCTCCCTCCCTTCCCCTCTGTCTAAAAAAATAAAAATAAAATCTTTTAAAAAAATAAAAATGAGCGAAGTACTGATATACATGCTACAACATAGAAGAATCTCAAAAACATGTTAAGGGAAAGAAACCAGGCACTTAAAAGATCACATGTAGGATTCCATTTATATAAAATATACAGAACAGGTAAATCCATAGATACAACGCAAGTTGGTGGTTGCCGGGGGGCTGAGGGGAAAGGAGAGGGAAATGGGGAGAAACTACCTACTTCATGAATAAGGTATTTTACTTTGGGTGACAGAAATGTTTTGGAAATAGATGGGGATGGTAGTTGTACAACACTGTCAATATACTAAATGCTACTGAAATGGTCTTTTGTTGCGTGAATTTCACCTCAGTAAGATGGGAGGGAATAAAAAAAGCAACGGTGAGTAAAACTGCCAGCGCCTTAGCACAAATTGAGGCAGTGGCACAAAACTGTGCAAGTACTACTGTTATCACTGCCAAGCATTTGCTGTAAAAATAATATGCTTTATGAAACTCGATCCTTGAACACATCACATATTTTTAATATTCAGTGTGATGAAATGGGATATAGGTATAAAGTATTATCCCTGTGCACCCAAGTATGATGGCTGTCTCAAGAAAAACCACATGTGGGAATGTTAAGAGTTACAACCCAAGTTAGCAACTTTTTCCATGAAACACATTTTTACTTGAAAGAACTGTTAGACAAACTATTACCAAGAAGTGGGTACCTGGCAGACATTGTCTCAACAATGAATAAAGGCTGTTACTTCAAGGAAAACAGGCAGTATTCATTGCCAATGATAAAATTTGAGTTTTCATGGAAAATAAGAATTTTGGAAAACATACCTGCCACCTCCAGCTTAATCGCTCCCTGACGAAGTTAGTGATTTTTAAAATATTGCATAACGAAATACGTCAACATTTGGAAGAGCCACACAATTCAGTGACCAAATATTTTCCAATGATTGCATATAGCAAAAATCATTTATGAGTTATAGAACCAAAGTACAAATGCAGGGTCCGGCCAGAGTAAGACCTGCTTGCGTGTGGTTGGTAGGGTAATAATATGGGTATAATGACTTACAGTTTTAATTTAGACACATCACCTAAAATGCCATATGGTGTGCTTGAGTATGATATTGTCATGTTACAGAATTACATGCTTATGATTTTGCAATAAAAGATTTTGTAATAAAAGAGCAGTGTTAGTTGTGTGGAACCCTGTAGACCAATGAATTTCAGTTTAACAGTACAAAAATTTCATTGCTATGGTTTCAGATTACACATTACAGCTAACACTTGTTTTCTGATGTATCAAAGAAGAGCATCCACAATTATCTGGAAGCCTAGTAGAGTGGCCCACCCTTTTCCAAGTACATAGTTTGTTGAGGCCAGATTTTCTTTAGACTTTGGCCAAAACAGTATTTTGCAACAAACTGCATACAGAAGCAGATATGAAAACCTAGCCAGTTTTGTAAAACTGATAAAAACAATGGTCACTGAATTTTTCTTAGAATTTCTCTTCTCAATAAATTTTAAAATATGGCTATTTTTCATAAAAATAAATGTCAACATGCAGTGAGTTTATTTTAAATAAGTTAATTAAGCAATTTTCTCAGTTTTAATTTCTAACACAGTATATATTAGTAGATATAACCTACTAAAACTAAAACTCTCTGGGTCTTCATGATTTTCAAGACTGTAAAGGGATCTGGAGACCACAAAATGAGAACTGCCTCTACAGGAAATACCAAGATACCTGGCCAGCTAGAACCCCGAGAATATCACTATTTCAGGATAACAGTTTGTCAACACTATTCACACTTCAACATTTACAAAGTTTTAGTGTACTATGTATTTTTCTATTCTCTTAAACAGATGGTACCAAAAATAACAGGTTCATTTCACTGTCACATCATCAGTCATTTTACTGGTTTAAAATACAGCTCTAAATGCAGTTTTAGTTGTGCTATCCTTGCACTTCATGGCAAAAATTCTAGGATTCACTGTGTACTGGGCAGTGTTTAGGCCTTGGGGATATACAGATGACTGTAGTCCAGTCCCTAATGTTAACAAGTTCATCTAAACTGGATAGTGTGGGGGGTAGAAGGGGACTAAATGGCAACAGAAAAAAAAATTTTTTTTAAATAAAAAAATTGTTGCTAGGGTAAAAAATATAAACTGGGTAGTGTCACTTCTTTAAAAACATTAATTATGATGGATGCTTTGGGAGTTATCAACACTGTGAAAATAGTGCATGGAACAATTAATCTGGATGGGTGGAGGGTAGTAAAAAAAGGAAGGGAATGATGTAAGAATAGACAAAAGGTAAAGATATTTGAGGCAGACCTTTAAGACACAAAATTAGCCAGGTGGGAATGGAGGCAGAAGAAACTGCATTGACAGAAGTATGGAACTCTGGAAATGCTTATTGATTTATGCTGCTATTAGTATACTAGATTGCTAGCTTTAATCTACTAAAGCCTTATAAATAAAAACTCAAGAAGTGAATTTTGGCCCTGGTTGGTATGGCTAAGTTGGTTGGAGCATCACCCAGTAGACCGAAGGGTTGTGGACTTGATTCCTGGCCAGGAGGCATATAAGAAGGCAACTAATTGATGTTTCTTTCTCACATCCATCTTTCTCCAACCCTCCCACTCCCCACCTTCTCTCTCTGAAAGCAATGGAAAAAAAAAATGTCCTCAGGTGAAGATTAAAAAAAACTGAATTTTGTTACAAGTGCCTAAAATTAGCTTAAACAAACTCTGAGCATAGGTCTGAGCAACTTCCCTACAAATAAGTGTTATCAGTATTAGTGCATGGGCTTATTTTAAACTATTGATTGCTCTCGACATCTCTTAATTGGTTCCAACTGGGACACTAAAGGGCGGAAATGACACTTCTTACATGGCTGTCAAAAACCTTATTTTCCCAACATTTAAAATGTCATTTTCAAAGCAATTTTTCATCTCATTCATGAAATATAAGAACTTAATAAACTCAATATAGATTTTAAATCATTGCTACAAAACCTTAACAGTAACAATAGCTAAAATTTTGAGAACTATTATTAATATAAGAAGTTAATGTGAAATTAAAAAAAGGTTCTGAAAATGGCACAGGTTCCTCTGAACAATGGATGGCCTCTTCTAGCCTAGGCACTACTACCTATAAAATAGTATTTTATATCAAAAAATTTTTATTCCAAAGGAAGCAATTTTAGTCATATTCAGTTTCTTTGCCTTACGAAACAACTTATACAGTAATTCCTTGCTTCAGCCTTTTCAGTTTGGGAAATCTGCTAAAGATGTATAATGGGTAAATGGCAACATAGCAACATGATACCTTAACTTCTCAGTGCCTGTGTTTCCTCAAAGTTAAAAAATGTTTGGACTGGTTAATCTCCAAGGTCCCTTCCAGTTTTATGATTCTGCATAAGAAAGCAGGCTAAAGAGAGTGCCATATAGCCCATAGCAAAAAAGAAAAAGACAAAGTACAGTATTAAAGGGTTGAAAAAGGACAAGAGAAAGGTAAGTAAAGTTTTAGGGAGTAAGACTTGAAGTAATGGGTAAGACCTGAAGCAACAGCCAAATGAGGAACTGAAGCAACCATTAAAGAGTTTTTGAGTTTGTTAAGAGAATAATAGTGATACCTAACATTTATGAGTTCTTACTACATGTCAGTATTGTGCTGATCACAAAGCATATTATTTAATACTCATAATTCTTACATACATTTTACAGAACAGATGGGACTATTAACAAAAGTTCTAGATACTTTTCAAACATCAGCACGTACAGCAGTCCCCGCCTTATGCAAGGTTTCGCTCCCTGCAGTTTCATTACCCAGGCTCACTGCATCATCACAAGGATGAGTACAGTGCAATAAGTATTTTGAGACACTTTTCATGAATTCACTATGAAATTACTACCGCTTTCTTTCACTGTATCTAAAATGACTTACATATGTAAAAAAAGGAAACAACCAAGACCACAACAATAGCTTACAGAAGTCTTGAAAGGATTAAATCCACCCATCTATATTTATCTATGGCTATTCAATTTCTCCAAAGAATTAAATAACTTAATTTACCACTGCAAAAAAACATAATTTTTATACCCCGGAAGATCCAAAATAATTGTCATATGATTAATTTTTTAGTAGGTTGCTCCATACACAGTTAAGTGATAAAATGGGCATACAATAATTCCACTGATAGAGAATTTCTGATGAAAAAGGAAAATAAGCTTTGGAGGTCACAGTGTTTAAAGTTGAAGAGAAATAGAACTCACATTGTAAATTCTGCAAATCTCTCAAGGAACAACGAAAAACCTATTTCTAAAGAATCTATTAGAGGAACTGAAAGCAGAAGCAGCTTCTTTTCCCTAAACCAAGGTGTGATACTCCTCAGAATAAGATAAAAATGTAGAAAACTACAGCCAAGACTCTGATCAAGATCTAGGTAGGAAAGTATAAAAGGAGGCATAATTTTGAATTATATACTTTGAGCAGTTTGCACAAGTTCTCTTGGGAAGAGCTGGTGAACTGGCAGATGAAATGTATTCAGTGATGCACGGTGTGGAGCAGAAAAGCTGAGTGGACCCTTTCCTCTGATAAGCAGTTTGCCCCTTCTGGAGAACTTTCTTACAACCAGAACAGGAAACCTGAACAGCTGTGGTTGAAACTGAAGGAAGCATTTTGTTCATGCCAGATGATGCCAGAGGAGGCTGAGTGTCTGTAGTCGACTGTGAAGCTATAAACACAAAACATGAAGGAAAAGAATCAGTATTTACATAATATTAAGTATGCGTTCTTTCATTTTATTTTAGAGGTTACTTCTGGACTTAAAACTCAATACAATGCACTATCAAAGGCATTCTAAAAAAGTAGAATATATTGGCTATCATATTGTTCGGAATAAATATGATTAACTTAATTCTATTACCACGGTTTGAAAATGGAGTGTTTATTTTCTGTTCATTCTCCTTGGATTGGGACTGTTGGGCTTGACAATACTCCTAAAAAAAAAATTTTAAAATAATGAATACACTGTGTTTTAAACAACTATTTACTTGATCGAAAATAAGAAATTATGCTTAAGTCTATTCACTGAATTGTATAACTGAATTAAACCATAGCACATAGGTATGCACTCCCCTTCTGGTGACCTCTGACTAATAATACCAAGCAATTACTGCACTGTTTTCTATGTACCTAAATGTGACATCAGCTAATTGTCTTTATAAAGGCCTTGAACATAAAAATTGTTAGAGTGGGCTGAATGAGTTTTACAAAAGAGTATTTTCTTTTCACAGCAGCAGACTATCTATCCAAACTTGATCTATGTTTTTGAATGCATATGGATTTAAAAAGCAACAGATACTTCCTAGATGGACAACATTCCGCATTGCCACCAACTCAATGGGAGTTATCTCATTACTGGATACTGATTTACTTTAGGGTATTTCTAAGCAGAATACTAGAAATAAATTAAAACTGAATTTAATTTTTGATTCATTAGAAATTTCAGCTAAATCATATGCAAATACTCCACAAAAATTTGACCCTACTTAAAAAATACTCATAGCTTGAATCAATTTATCCTTTATAGTTTCTTTAGCATGCAATGTCTAAAAAAGTTTAAAAATACAAATATGAAACTAATTTCAATTAAAAACTTATAAAGATGCCCTGGCTGGTGTGGCTCAGTGGACTGAGGTGCCTGCGAACCAAGAGGTCACCAGTTCTGGGCACATGCCTGGGTTGTGGGCCAGTTTCCCAGCTGTCAGAGGCAACCGACCAATGTTTCTCTCCTTCTCTTCCCCTCTCTCTAAAAAATAAAATCTTTAAAAAATAAAATAAAACATAATTAGTTATTGGTATTGTTTCAAGTTAAGAAAAACAAAAACAACATCAGAATTACAACTAAACTACAGAACCATCACCATTGACAACCACCTGAAATATGGCTGAATGGGCCCTGGCTGGTGTGGCTCAGTAGCTTGAGTACCTGGCCTGCGAACCAAAGGGTCACCAGGTCACCAGTGCGATTCCTAGTCAGGACCTATGCCTGGGTTGTAGGCTGGGTCCCTAGTTGGGGGTGTGCAAGAGGCAACCACACATCAATGTTTCTCTCCCTATCTCCCTCCCCTCCCTTCTCTCTAAAAATAAACAAAATCTTAAAAAAAAAAACAAAAAACTTCTGGCTGAATATAAGTCCTACAATTAGGGAATTATGGAAGCCCCATCAACATTTTCAACATTTGTAGGACGGGGGGGCCCTGGCTGGTGTGGCTTAGCATTGAGCACTGACCTGGCCTGTAAACTGAAAGGTTGCTGATTTGATTTCCGGTCAGGGCACATGCCTGGATTGTGGGCCAGATCCCAGGGTTGGGGGCATGGGAGAGGTAACCAATCGATGTTTCTCTCACACATCAATGTTTCTCTCCCTCTCTTCCTCCCTACCATTCTCTCTAAAAAGTAATAAATAAAATCTTTAAAAAAAAAAGACTGGTAGGAGGGGAAGAGACATAGAATGGGCTGGTCAAGATAAAAACTGAGAGGAATACCTTGGCTGCAGATACCCCTGATAAGTGAGGGCTCCCAGGCCCATACCAGGCCCCTTCAAGCCCAGGGTTCAAGTGCTAGGAAGAGAAGTCCCCATAACTTCTGGGGGACTTCTGAAATCCAAAGGAGATTAATACTGAGGATGACAGCAGGTTAATGGAGTCCCAGGCAATTCATCTTTTTCTGAATCCTCACCCAAGGACATTTTCATTTGCTTTTTTAGAGGGAGAGAGGGAGGGAGGGGGAGAGAGAGAGAACACTGATGTTGAGAGAAGCACTGATTGGTCGTGGATCCGCACCTAGACCAGGGGCTGCACACTCCCCTGCCTGCATGAACCCACAACCTAGGTATGTACCCCAACAGGAAAAATCGAACCCTCAACCATTCTGTTATGGGACAATGTTCCAACCACTGAGACACACCAGCAGGAGCCAGGCAGTTCCTCTTAAAGGACCCACAAATGGATTCACTCCCTCTGAGCTCTAGCACTGAGGCACAACTTTAAAGGCACCAGAGACATACTTGGAGGAACTGAATTGTTGGACAGGTTTCTCCCAGAAACAACTGCCAGCAGAGGCCACTGTTCCTTAGATGAGCCCTGTCCAGAGCTGGCTGGCGGCAGGCAGGCAGGTGCTACATCAACCAGGTTCACACTGTTTGCCCTGCCCCACCCAACTTTCAAGCCCACCCAAGCTGTTTCCAGTGTCTTTTCCATATGAATGACTTGTCTTGGCTCATGCTTCAGATTTTTCTAAAATCTCTCAAACAAAAGCAGCATCTGGCCTCAGTGTGGTCTTACCTCTTGCTAAGTGGCCCCAGCCCCGGCAATAGCAGCAGCTGGCCTTGCTTTGCAGTTTGGTCTCTCCTGGCTACCTCCAAAACCAGCACAAGTAGCAGCCACCTGCAGATCGCTTTGTAGCTCACACTGGGTGGCCCCAGGCAGAACACAGGCTGTGGCTGACCTTGGCCTGTACCTCCCCATAGACCCCAGGGAATGCACAACCAGTGGACAGCTTTGAACCACTTCGAAGCATCACCACCCAACCACCTCCACAAGCAACACACTCAAAGGGCAGACTCAGCAGGCACCAGAGCTTGGCTATATCTAAGTCCTGCTCTGTGGGGCAGGCCACTGCCCAGCATATCTTCCATAGCCCACCAGTCCTTACAGCTGACAGGCCTGGGGGCAAATCCTTCCCACTGACATGCCAACCGCAATCAGGGTTCAACTATAAGAAGAGGGCGCATACGGCCCCCACACAGTGCATCTCAAGTGCACAGCTTGGGTGACTGTAGAGGCTGTGCCACTGGGCCCTACAGGACACCTGCTGCGTAAGCTGCATAAGGCCACTCTGCCAAGCTCAGGAGGTGCAGCAGCTCTACGTAATACATACAAACACAGGGAGGTTTCCAAAAAAGTATGTCCCAATGCGGGGAAAAAACCCCAAAAAACTCTCCAGGAAAAGAACTAGGCAAAATGGAGACAAGCAATCTACTTAATGCAGAGTTCAAAACACTGGTTATAAAGATGCTCAGTGAACTTAGAACTTCAACAGCATGAAAAATGACCAGTCAGAAATGAAGGATACACTAACTGAAATGAAGAATAATTTATGGGGAATCAACAGTAGACTAGATGAAGCCAAGAATCAAATCAGTGTTTTGGAATATAAGGAGCTAAAAACAGGTGTTAAAGCATCCACAGGATTTGGTGTGGGGTGGCGAGTGGGGTGAGAACAAAGTAACAGAGAAACTCACAGAGTGGGAGGGTCTGGAGGAAACTGGTGAAAGAGGAGGGAGGGGGAACACGGAGGAAGAAGCTGTGGTGGCAGCTCCTCTTTGCAGAGGGGGGAAAACTCTGAAAGGTAGGAGGTGGAAAGGCAGGCTCCCAGCGCCAGTAGCAATGGATGAATTATAGCATTTGTGGTGATTTATTTTCATTTTAATTTGCAGTCTAAATTTTCTGAAATGAGGTTTGTTATTTTTTATTACTTTTTCAATAAACTTTTTATTTTAGAGTAGATTTAGTTACAAAAAAGTTTTAAACATAGAACGGAGTTGTCTTATACCCCACACTGTTTACCCCATTATTAATATCTTTTGTCACAATTAATGAACCAATATAGTTCTCTCATACTCCCCCAATTTTCTTTATTGTCTTTTACCACAATTAACGGACCATTATTTACATATCATTATAAATCAAAGTCCAAAATTTATTCAAACTTTATTTCCTTTTTTAAAAATTTTAATTTTTAAAAAGATTTTATGTTATTTTTAGAGAGACGGGATGGGAGAAAGAGAGGGAGAGAAACATCAATATGTGGTTGCCTCTCATGTGCCCCCTAATCGGGTCCTGGCCCGCAACCCAGGCATGTGCCCTCCCTGGGAATCGAACCAGCAACCCTAAGGTTCACAGGCCAGCACTCAATCCACTGAGCCACACCAGCCAGGACTAAAAGAATATTTTTTAAAATTTTTATTTATTGACGAGAGAAAGAAGGGAGAGTGAGAGATGGGGAGGGAAAAAAACACTGATTTGTTGTTCCACTTATTTATGTATTCATTGGTTGATTCTTGTATGGGCCCTCACTGGGGATCAAACCCGCAACCTTGGTGTAATGGGATAATGCTCTAACTAACTGAGCTACCCGGCAAGGGCCAAAGAGAAAATCTTAAAAGCAGCAAGAGAAACAGTAGTTAGTTACCTACAAGGAAGCTCCTGTAAGACTGTCAACAGATTTCACAACAGAAACTTTGCAGGTCAGAAAGGACTGACAAGAAATATTCAAAGTGATGAAAAGCAAGGACCTCTACCCAGCAAAGCTGTCATTTAGAATCAAAAGTCAGATAAAGAGCTTCCAGGACAAGAAAAAGCTAAAGGAGTTCATCACCACCAAACCAGTATTATATGAAATGTTAAAGGGTCTTCTTTAAGAAGATAAAAAATATGAACAATAAAAATGGCAATAAATACACATCTATCAACAACTGAATCTAAAACAAAATAAACAAACAGAACAGAAACAGATTCTCAGATACAGAGAACATTTTGACAGTTGCCAGATGGAAGGGGAGACTGGAGAGATGGGTGAAAAAGATGAGGGGATTAAGATGTACAATTGGTAATGAACAAAATAAACTAATGAGCAAAACAGAATAAGAAGAATACAGACCAACGGCTGTCAGAGGGGAGGACAGACGGGGGTACAGGATGAAAGGTGAAGAGATTAGCTGAAGAATATATATGCATGACTTATGGACACTGGCAACTGTGTGAGGAGTGCCTGAGGGAGGGGGGACCAGGTAGAGGAGGGCAAAGGGGGAAAAACTGGGAAAACTAATAGTATAAGCAATAAAATATAATTTTTAAAAAAAGAATAATTGGTTCAGAATACTCATGGGGACATAAAGTATAGCATAGGAGATACAGTCAATAATATTCTAATAACTATATATGGTGCCAGAGGGGTGTGAGATTTATTGAGATGATCACTTAGTAAGTTATGTAATGTCTAATCACTGGGATATACACCTGAAAGTAATATAATAATGTATATCAACTGTAATTGAAAAATAAAAATGATATAAAAAAAGAAAAAAATGTGTTAACCTTAGCTAGGCCCGTGATATCCTAAGCAACCCTTTTATCAATCCAAACACCCAATTCCAAATAGCTCATTCTTCTCTCAAATCACTTTCTTGCATATACTTGGTTTTGGCAGTGAACACCACGTACCTTGTTTTATTTGATCAACTGCTTTGGTATTTAAATATTTAACAGGATTAAAATTTTTCAACCAATAAGCCATCATCTAAACACCGGTAACTAAATTTATAATTCAACGGTGCTCCAGAAAAAGGACATGGTACTCTTTTACCTGAGCATTGTCGGGTTCTGTCTTAATTCTGTCTAGCGGCAGCAACTGTGGTGCTGCCACCTTGTCACATTCACCCTCTGTTGGTGATCCTTTCATTTGAGTATTTGATGTAATGGAATTCTCCAGTTCCAAACTAATGGTTTTCTTCTTGGGGAACAGTTTTCAGGTACCTAAAATAAAATATAAATTGAAGACAAGTTCTGATTTTAAAATTAGATCTTTTAAAAAATATATTATATTTATTTATCTTCAGAGAGAGGGGACGGGAGGGAGAAAGAGAGGGAAAGAAATATCAGTGTGTGGTTGCCTCTCACATGCCCCCCCACCGGGGACCTGGCCCACAACCCAGGCATATGTCCTGACTGGGAATAGAACGGGTGACCCTTTGGTTCACAGGCTGCCACTCAATCCACTGAGCCACACCAGCAAAGGCTAAAATTGGTTCTTTTAAATACAGTAATTTTCTGGAAGTGTAGTGAGCAGTTAGATAGGCATGAGCAGAGCCAGAAGGATGGGCCAAGTACAGAGAGTCACCAGAGCAGAGAGACTTTGGTACCTAGAAATGGGCACAACTGCAAGCCCTGCATGACCACTCCCTTAAGCACTAACCCCAGGAGATGACATCTAGCACAGAGCTGTGTTTCAGCTCCAGTCCCAGAAAAGCAGCAAAACCAGGCAGACTGACACCATGGCTGACATCATGACCAGCTGTAATGACTGCTGACCCACTCCCCTAGTGCTGATCAGTCAGTGGAGACCATGACCCTGAGGGGACACACCAGGAAAGCAGATGAATATTGTACTGAGATCCTCCCCTGAGACCTCAGATAAAAGCCCTCGGGAGGGAGGACCCAGCACTGGCACTCTATGGAGCACACCAGAGCCTTTCTCCATTCCCTTTTTCCCCCAGGAGCTGGAGGCTGGTTCTCTCTCTCTCAAATCATTAATTCTTTTTTAAAAGGGGAGTTTTATGGAAAGTAACTTCACGGGGTGATCTGATCATAAATTCCTAACTGGGCAGGTCATGGTGGGTAGTCATTCCCCAACATATAACTTTTTAGTAAAAGGTTTATCTTTGTCTTAAGAAAGCCCTGTTCATTGTCTCTGTGCATATAGTTTAACATACCTTTGAAATGCCCCTTATTTAGTTTATTTATTTACACATTTTTAAATTTTTTTAGAGAGAGGGGAAGGGAGAAAGAGAGGGAGAGAAACACTGGTAGGCTGTTGCCTCTTGTACACCTCCAAATGGGGGACCTGGCCCACAACCCAGGCATGTGCCCTGACTGGGAATTGAACCTGCCACCTTTCGGTTCACGGATAATGCTCCAACCAAGCCACCCTGGCCAGGGCTCTCCAGAGCATTTGAGATCTTGTGCCCCAGCATATGCCAAAAGTTTGGCTTATATAAGATCTTATAAAAATTCTCTAAAGGACATTTCTTGACACCCAGGGCTCTTCTCACTTGCTCTTTGGGTACAGCCTTGAATTCAACTAACAACTCTAGGCTGGTTTCCCCATACATTCCTGAACTCCAGCCCATATACCTAACCACCTATTAAATACCTCCACTGGATGTTTCACAGGTTCCTCAAATTCAAAAAATTAAAAATCATACTTTTATACTATCCCAATAAGGCTTCCTATACACACAGTCCCTTTCTTGGTAAATGGTACTATCATATATACCCAACTTCCCAAACCAGAAATCTAGGGGTAGTCCTAAATTCCCAAAGTCCCCACATTTAATCACCAAATTGGATCAAATATACCTTCTAAGTATATCTTGAATCTATTTTCCCATCCTGCCTCATGCCTGTGAAAACCCCCTCCTAATCAATGGATTCCTTTTTGGTAAATAGCTAAATTCCAAAATCACAATATAAAAGCCTTGCTGCACATTCAGGCTTAGAAAAGAATTCCATTTTGTAACATTTGAGGAACTTCAAGAGAATCTTTTGATTGCTCAGCCCCACAGCCCTCCACTTCAAGGACAGCATGGTCCCTTGTCGTCTTTTTCCTTAACTGAGATCTACTTTCCACTTTTCTGGTAGCTGCTACCTCTGATTCTAAATCCTTTGGAACTCTTGCCCTTCCTTCCACCCTCACTGGGCTGCAAAGTACAAGTCTGGATTCCCCTTCCTTGATCACCCCACAAGACAAAGATACTCTTTACTGAAAGGGCTTTACAACTCATGATGATGGAGGGCAGGAGCTAACTAAAACATATGGATAGTTCCTACAGGAGTAATTCCAGGTCTGTGGTTTTATTCTGAGTTAGTACATGAAAAACCCAAGGAATTTTTCCACTGTTTTTTATTTTTGAGGTTGAGGCTCAACCACCTACCCTCAACCCTGGTCTTTAGTTCAGTTTCTACTGAAAGCTCCTATCCCAAGGTAGAAAATTATAATAAGGCCTGACTATGAAGTGCAATACAAGCTCCTACGGTCACTGCCCAGGCTGTTTGAACATTACACACAACCAGTAAAGCAAAACTGCTTGGAAATTAATTACTAGAGTGTCATTATGTAGATTTCCTTCACTTAAAAGTAAATATGCTAAGCAACCCTGAACATCAATGAAAAATAAAGAATCAATGAGTTTTGGTATCTGGGAATCCCTTCAAATGTGGCAGTCATCACACAAATAGGCAAATAATGGAGAGCACCCTGAAAATGTAATTAACGAATATAAAATATATTTCTGATGCAGAAATATATGCATCAGAATATATGTCCTGACTGGGAATAGAACGGGTGACCCTTTGGTTCACAGGCTGCCACTCAATCCACTGAGTGGATTTGTTATGAAATATTTCTTTAGCTATTAGAAAAACAAAAAGCAAAAACATGTATGAATAACAAATCCAGGACTTCCTTTTCCAGGTGCACATTAGAGTAAAATAAGTCCTAGAGATCTTTAAATGAAAGCGGGTAAGCCAAAAGAGGGATACGTCATGGAGCAGAAAACAAAACTCATATTAACTTTTGAAGTAAAACGTGAGGCCTTAAAGAAATTGCAAGCTATCAGGAGTTACTTCCAGACACAAACAGACCTGCAGAGGAAATTATACACTTTCCTCCTGGAAAATTAGCACAATAGCACTTATGTAATCCTGATACTTCAAACTGCTTTACCTTAATCTTTTAATTCCTCCCCACTGCACTTGTGCTCACACTGTTCTCCTACCTATAAAGTCATTTTTGCCTATTCAAATCCTTCTCAGAGGTTAAACCAACTCAGCTCCAGATTTTATCAGATTGATAAATCTGATAAATTTAGGCCTAACAGAGTAGCCTTTAGCATGCTAAAGGGTCTCACTGAAAACAATTATGTAATAGGCTTTACCACTGAGGACACTTTTCAGGACAGACTGGAGGAAAAGCCCAAACTGAAAACAACAGCATAATCAGCTAAGGAGACAGCTGTTCTGGGTTGCCAAAGCAGTTGGAACTCCAGAGGCACAATCTGGAAGGTGAGGGAATCACAGAGAAATAAACCTCCAGAACTGCATACAAATATCCCCCTCCTCCACTAATTAGCTGACTCCTAAACTGCACTTCTACATAGCAACCCAAAAGACCTAGCAGAAAATAGCAGTTGGGAGGCTAAGCGCTGAGAAGAGATTATAAGTAGTCTTGCAGGGCTAAAAACAGAGTTGAATTGAGCCTAGTAAAGGAAACTTGGTAGAGACCTGCACTTTCAGTTGAGACAGCAGGGGGCCATGCCTAGGAAGAAGGGCCACACCCTAAGGAATCGATCTTTCCCCAATAACAAACTAACAGAATTTAAAAAAAAAAGAAAAAAAAAGCACGACTAGAATTTAACAAGATCATGTTAATACAAGGTCAATATTTTAAAATCTCATTATTTCTCTTCATCATTGTATCAGAGGTTCTATACTAGTCAATAATGCAAGGGAAAATAAAAAATATATAAATGTTGAAAAGGAACAAGTAAAATAGTCATTATAGATAACATGCTGTGTACATAGAAAATACAAAAGGATTTCCAAACAACTCTTGTGGTTATTAATTTAGCAAAGTGAATATTCCAAAGTCAATTATATTTCTTTGTACTAGAACAATTAGAAAATAAATTTAAAAAAAATAACTATTTTCACCCTGGCTGGTATGCTCAGTGGGTTGAGTGCCAGCCTGTGAACCAAAGGGTCACCGGTTCGATTCCCAGTCAGGGCACATGCCAGGGCACATGCCTGGGCGCATGCCAGGTCCCCAGCTGGGGGCGTGCGAGAAGCAACCACACATCGATGTTTCTCTCCCTCTCTTTCTCCCTCCCTTCCTGTCTCTCTAAACATAAATGAGTAAAATCTTAAAAAAAAATAACTTTTCTATAGCATCATAAAATATCAAATACAGGAATAAAGTTAATGCAGTATGTCAAGACTTCTATACTGAAAACAAAATAATGCTGACACTAAATAAATGCGGAGATAGCATGCTCATTGAAATGACTTATATTAAGTCAGTTTTCCCTAAATTGAGCTACACATCCAAATACTAGCAGAAGTTTTGTGCAACTTGCAATATTCTAATGTACACAGAATGTCTACAGAACCTAGGATAGCCAAGACAACCTAAAAAAACAAACTTGAGTACTTACTTTAGAGCTACAATAATTAACGTAGTGTTCTCTATGGGCACACGCAAAATAAAATGACTAATGAGAGTCTTAGAAGCAGGTATACTCCAACGTCTTATTTCTTTGCATTACAGCTACTTCTTTATATGTTACGCTTTGCAAAAATTTGTCCTATCCTGTTGAGTTCTGCAAGCTCTTTTTCTGGCTTGATAAAAAGGTTGGAGAAAGAAGACTAACTGGTCTTCAAATTATACTAAATGTCTATGCTTAGTTTTGTAGGCAATGAGAGCCACTATGAAGTGCCTCGGTACTGGGGTTAGGATGTCCCTACACTCATAATGCTCTGCCTACCAAAGTATAAAAACTGCAATAATGTAAGCGCTAAGTGTATACAGGTACAAATCAGAAATGAGGAAAGAGAAGATGGTCAAGGAAGTCTTCTAGAAGGTGAATTTGAATTAGGTTTTAAAGCAGGTTTCTATGAAGCAATAATGGGGGATATTCCAGGTATAGGGGCAGCATGTGCAAAAGCACAAGTATATGGGAACTATAAGGAGTGGATTTACTTTTTAAGATAAAATGCAAAAGTGGTAGTGGAAGGAAGTGAAGTTGGAAGAGCAGACAAGGATCATTATCAGGAAGGTCTCTGAACAACAAAAATTTTGAAATTAATCTTGTAAATAGCTTTTGAGGTTCAGCAAACATTTCATTCACTGCTCATTTTTAAATAAAAATTTACTTTAACAAAACTAGTAAAATCACGAAATACACTTAATGTGTTATATACCAAATGTGAAGTATTTTTGAAGATGTCCAAAGCATTAATTTGTGTTAGATTAACAGAGACCTTCGGAAAATAGCTTTTCCTGCCATTTGGGTAAATATAGTTCAATTCCTTGTAGCTATGTCGTTGAGGAGGAAGGCTACAGCTTTGCACCTATCCCTTTTCACACACAGAAAACCCTAGAAGCAAATTCACTATTTTAGCAAGAGCATCTACTCCTCTAATGCTCTTGCCTCAACCTATGAGTTAAATAGGCAAAGTGTTGTAATTTAGTTCTTGTTGTAAATTTTAAGGGCTTCTTATGAATTTGTGATGAGGAATACAAGTGACTGTCAGGTGTTATTGGTGATCCAACTCTTAGGAGAAAATTCTCCACTTACCTACTTTCCAGCTTTGGTTTTAATGGAAAAGTATGCCGATCTTGCTTCCGGAGAAAGCTGAAAAAGTTTCCGTTTGTAAACACTGGTCCATTGCAAACCAAGATACTCTCGATCCTGTATACTAAAGCAAAATACTGAAACAAAGTGATAAAGACTGCACCTGCATCTAATTCCATTTCAAGTCCGAATTCATCAAGAATCAAACTTTCAAGTAATTACTTGGTTGGTTTTGTTTTTCTCGCTGAGATTCCGTGTACAATTTAATTTACAAAAGGAGTCCCAGATTTTGAAGGCTGAAAACAATCATTAGTTAATGAAGAAGCCACAGATGTTACCACATGAACGTTTGAAAAACGGAAACCGCGGAGAGACCAAAGGCTGAAAACCCGGCTACGACGCACAAAGGCGTAGGAGGCGAGAAACGCTGGAAGTCGGGGGCAAGGGGATCAGGAGGAAGGAGGCTGCAAACACAAACCACGGCCCTGACCTCCGCATTCCCAAACCCCTAACGGCTGAACCCGCAAGTACGGCAGCGCCTCTAGAAACCCTGCCCTAGGTGTCGCTCCCTTCTCCCGTCCACAGGCGAAGCTCTCCGCCCATCCGTAAGACAAAAATAAAGACCGAAACCAGAGCCACGCGCTGAGGCTTACAAACTTCCCTCCCGGACGCTCACCACGCGAGGTTTCCCGCAGGCACTTCGACGGGACGGGAGAGCCGCGCAGGCCCGGCCCCTTTCCCGCAGTGCTCTGCGGCCGAGCATGCGCGGCGCGGACGGCCGCCGTGGCTCCTACTCCCTAGGTTGGAACAGGCGAAGTTGGGATAAGAACCGAGGCGGGTGAGGGGGCGGGGAGTTAGGGCCTCCGGGGATCTTAACCCTTGAAGCCATACCTAGGTGATAACCAAATTTGGGTCCTTAAAGGCTGAGGCAGCGTCCATTCACTCAGACCTCAGGCAGGGCAATTAGATTTCCTGGATTCAAGAGTTGGCTTTATTGGCAACTTTTGTAAATCCCCATTTCTTCACCCCTGAAATGGGGATAATTATAGTGCCTACTTATGGGCCTGTGAAGTAAAGTTAGTAAAGTGCCGGGTATACGGTAAATTCCCAGTAAAAGGAATTATTCGCAGAGATAGAGGGTTTGGGCTTCTTCCATTTTGGGGAGCTCTTAGTATTTTAAAAATTAAAATAATCCCAAATCGGTGTGTCAAGAATTATGGTAGATTTTAAATGCTATTTAACAAGTTAGCACCTCCAATACCTAAAAAAGTATAGGGTCAAATAAATGTGCTGTCAAGTCATAACAGGACTGTAAGATATATCAGGTCGAATGATGAATTTATTGCAATCCTGTCTTTGACCATACTACTAAAGACACTATGAAAAGTCTAAATATGAGGTCCTGGCAAACGTGATGTCCACGCGAAAAGGACCTCCTCATCCTTACTCCTATGGTCCCTCAATATCCTCTGCAGTTAATTAACCTCGAATTCAGACCTTTTGGTGATGCTGAATACAGTTAGTTCTCAATTATCAATAGGTTCTGCAACTTTCCACAAAGCGAAGTATGATGAACTCAATTTTGCCTTAGGCTAATTGATATAAACACGTGTTAAGTTGCTAAGGCATGTAATCAACTTCATGATGAAACATTATTTAAGGACCTGTTGTACTGCATGGGTAACTGAAGTTAATTTCTCCAACAGTTATCTGTACCATCATAATATGGTATATAGAAATTTATCTGTTCTCTATTCCCTTTGTTTCCTTTTCTTGCCTCCTTTAGCTAATTTGAACACTTTTTAGTATTCCATTTTAATTTATTTATTGTGTTTCTGACCCTATCTCTTTGTATATTATTTTTAGTGGTTGCTCTAGGGATCACAATAAACAGAAGTAACTTTTCGTAGTCCACTTAGAATCAGCATTTGATCACTACAAGTGAAATTTTTACTCCCATGTAAGTCCCTTTATCTTCTCACTACCTTTTATGTCATTGTCGTCATATGTATTCAAATTGTAAACCCCATCAAACAGTGTTATAATTTTTGCTGTCAACTATCAAATATTTTAAAAAGAACTCAAGAGGAGAATAGTCTGTATGTTTACCCCGATATTTACCATTTCCGTCCTTGGTACTCCAGGTTTCCTTCAGGTATCATTTGCCATCTATCCAATGACCTTCCTTTAGCAATTCTTTTAGAGCAGGTCTGTTGACAACAAACTATTTTGGTTTTTCTCTAACAATGTCTTTATTTTATTTCCATTCCTGAAGGATATTTTCACTGGATTTAGAAGTGTATTTCCTGGTGGTTTGTGGGAGGTGGAGGTGGGGGGTGGGAATCCCAACAAGCTGCTGACTCCGTCAAATGACCATCACTGACCTAATCACAATATCTGGGAGATGGAGTCCTCAGATTCCATTTAGTCATATAATGACAGTTTTGACACCTCCCCTCCCTGATCCAACCATTTGTGATGTTCAACTCTTGAACTTCCAAATTATGTGACCCAATAGATGCTCTAGTACTTAGCCTACTTTGACTTGGTTTTCTGTCATTTGCAGCCAAAAGTTCTGTCTAGTAAATATACTCATGAGCAGTTCCTCACAAAAAATATGTTTTAGTTTATAGGTTAATATTGTCTCACTAAGCAAGATAAAGCAGTTGAGCCTATGAAATTTGCAGGCTCCTGCTTCTAATAAATGAGCGGTCTTACAAGTTAAAAATGTCAATGAGACATAAGCCCTAGTTTTGTGTAACAACTTTAGGAGAACCATAGTGGTGGCTCCGCATGATTGCTTCTGATAACAGGACTGAGGGGGGAAAAACACTGTAAGAAAGATTAAATCCTGATCCCAGTTACCTAGTTTTGGCTATATTAATTTGTATTGTTGCTATGTACTTTTCCTGCCTTGCATCCTTGTATCAGGAACTCAGGTAGGAACAAAATTGTGGAAGTCAAGAGCTGGTCTTATGTTCTGTACAAATCAATTTGATTGAAAAAGTTGTGCAAATATTCAAGGAGAGAGTGTATATTCGTGGGTGTATGTGCTGTCTGAGGAGACAGGGAAGTGCCTTAGAGAAGACCAAGGAAGAAAAGATTTCAGAAGGCTAGAAAGATGTTGATGGTCTATCTATAGTTGTGTGATTTGCGGGGACCTACATCATGTTCTCTGACAGCACTGGGAGGAGAGGGCTTGACCCTGAGCGTAAGAAGTTGTATCCTTGATTTTGATTTCGCAGCTTCCAGGCTCCTGCCCGCACTCTCGCCGCTTGTCGGATGCCCACTCCCCCCGCCCCACCCCATAGCCCCCGGCTGCGTGCCCTTCCTCTCCCTCCTCTCCCAGCTGAAGCCCCGGGACCAGAGCTAGAAACCGGGACCATGTTCCGACACACGCTCACACAAACCCTGCCACCGTCAGCTGCAAAGTATCTCACAGGTGTTAACTATCCTTTCAAGGTTCAAGATGGACAAGAAGCAATTGACTGGCTTCTTGGTTTAGCTGTTGGACTTGAATATGGAGATAACGCTGAAAAACACAAGGACTCATTATCTGATAATTCAAAAAAAAAAAAAGCTGACAATGCAGCTTAAAATGCAGAGCCATTGATTAATTTGGTTGCAAATAATCTGATTTTAACGCCGGTGTAATGGCTTTGGCTAACCTTCCGATACAGCGTCACGATGATTACCTGGTAATGATGAAGGCAATGCGCATTTCGGTCCAGGAGTGCCTGACACAGTCAAACAATCTGCTGCCTTGCTTTAGGGATTGCCTGTTGCTTTAGACAAGCACATCCTTGGTATTGACACAGGAGGCACAGTTCTTAATGAAGCTGCTCAAATTCTGCGATTGCTACATATATAGAGCTCAGAGAGCTACAGACAAAAATTAATGAAGCCATAGTAGCTGTTCAGGCAATTAGTGCCAATCCAAAGACAGACCACAGACTGGTGAAAGGTGGAAGATGAACATTTTAGGATTTCAGCCTCTCACCTTCTTAAACCATGTGTGCTTTGATATGTGTTTTGCAGTCAAACATCACATTTTCAGGGGAAGAATGCCAGAAAATTGACTATGTTGTAGAGATTTGCCATCATTGCTTTTTTTAAAATAAAGTTCAGTAAAGTGAAAATATAAAAATAAAAAAGAAGTCGTATCCTTGCCCTGGCCTGGTTCAATCCCCAAGCCTGGCAGGGCACATACAAGAATCAATCAATGAATGCATACATAAATAAGCGCAACGACAAAATGATGTTTGTCTCTCTCTAAAAATAAGTAAATAAATAATAAAAAATAAATTAAAAAAAAAAAAGTTGTATCCTTGCTGAAGATGCTCATGCCCCAAGGTCCTAATGATAACACACAGACTGGGCAATGGCCATCTCTGAGGTAACCAGATGACTCTTGAGCCTATAGCTGCAGAGCCTCCATGATGCATTGGTGGCAGGTAAGATGCACCCTGGGACCTATACTAACCTCTGGCGTCAATCTTTTTGGGAATGCTAGTAGTGACAGATTAAATTTTCTGCCAATGAAGCAGCATGAGGTCTCAGATTTGGATATAAACCGGTCATGAAAAAATTTCCTCCATACCTGAATAAGCCCTAAAATTCATACCTGTTACTTTATTTTAGGTTTGAGGAGTATACTTGAGAATAAATGTAGGGTAAAACTACTGAAACGGGCTACAGAGCATGTTCCCCCGCAGCTTGTGGTTGGGGGAAGGAAGGGGAAAAGTGGATGATACTTTTCATAACAATGGCCTATGGATATCTGTGTCTTTCCTAAGAAGCTGTGCATCCCGGGCAAAAGGTGCAAAAGGCATGTGACTTTGAGGGTGTATCCTGACTCGTGAAATAGCTGGGGGAGGCAGAGGCCCCTGGATCACTGAGTCACGTTTGCTCTGATTGGGGGTGGCAGCAGGACAAATGTAAATAATACAGGAGAACTGGCAAATGTAGCTGACTGTGGGAGGAGTTGGAGATGAGGTCACACAGGAGGCTCTGGGTCAGTATTTAAAACTAAGGGTGGGCAGCCATGAGGGTTCTTGGCCATGCGGTTTGAAAGGGTGTAGGAGGGCCCCTCCAGCCCTCCATGAGGTCTGGTGCATAAGGAGGTGCCATGCAGTTTTGGATTAAGAGCAGGAGAAAGAAAGAGAAGAGCCACTGAGAAACCCGCCTGGGGAACATGGTAACATGGATGATGGAGCTGGGAATTCCAGGACCTGCTCAGCCAAGCACAGATCAGTGGGAGATGCCTGGGATACTGAACCGTGACTGGGAATGCTGACCCTAAAAGATGGTACCTCTGACTGGCATATTCTGAAACTGGCCTGATGTGGCAAAGGAAGCAGCATTGTGTGTGCGGGGTTATTTTAAAGGGAGTGGGACTTAATGGCAGAATTCTGCCATTATTCTAAATCTGTATAACTTTTAAATAAACAATTCCTTTCCTTTTCACCCAGCTCTGGCATAGGGAGTCATGCTTTTTTGGCGGTGGGCAATTGGACCCCACAACTGTTCCAGAACAGCATAGGCTGGGGGTTCTCTATCACTATTACGTCTCTTTTAGTATTGGGTTGGCCAAAAAGCCCATATGTTGTTGTTTTTTTCCGCAAAGTAAGACACATTTTTCATTTTCACCAATAACTTTACGGATTTGGATATTTTAGTATGTTACAGGAGAAACTCCATTCTTCTTGCCTTGCCAACACAGTAAAGAATTACAACAGATCAGCAAGTCTATTAGTATGTAAGCAAGGTTTGTTGGTGATAGTTCTCATATAAGAGAACTGGTCTTGCCGAGGCGGGGGTTAAAAGACATAGGTTAAGGGCAGGGCAAGGTAAGGGCAGCAAAAGGCAAGGGTGACAAGAGCATCAGGTCCTTTGTCTTGAGGACTTACATAATTGGCAGGATGGGAGGGAAGAAATTACATGTTGACTGATGGGTAAAGGTGGTGCCAGCTTCCCTGAGGGCATGTGACTACCGAAACATAGGTATGTGTGGAGGTCTGCTGGCCCAAATTCTTATCTTGCTCCACACTATGGTTGGTCATCTTCTTGTAAAACAGATTATGTGACAAGAGGAAGTTAAGAGTTGAAGCAGTTACCCAAAGTTAGTTATGGGCTCTCTCTATAAGCACTAGGAACTCCCTCATAAAACAGATAGTGACCAGAGACAGGCGATTAACCAAAGTTGTTTAATGGGCCTTTTCTTTGGGCGCTGTGGACCTCTTCCTGTCTTCCAGGCCTTGGGATGAATACACAATTTCAAAGGCCTTCTTTCCCAGGTAGGGGAAACAATATATAGAATTTCAAGGTGTTAGCATAATGTTTCTTATGATGTTGGAACACCTGGCAATCTTATTGGCCCAGGCTCAGGGCTGCTGAGTTGGTGAGTGAGACATGCCTCCCTCCTCTTCCCTGCCTTGGTTTATCATCTATCCTACCTAACAAGTATGTCAGCTATCTCCCACGTGGTATAACGGTGATTGTTGTCAATTAATGTCTTGAAGTTGCTATCAACTTCAACCAGTCTGCCCAACTGTGGAGCATCGCCCAGCAAGAAATCTCCAGCTCAAAGCTTCACAAACCACTTTTGACACATTCGATCAGTGACAGCACCTTCTCCATACATTGCACAAATCTTTTTTTGTGTGTTTCAGTTGTGTTTTTACCTTTCTTGAAATAATAAAGCATAATATGATGAAAATGTTGTATATTCAATCTTCAGTATTAACATGACTACACAAAAATTCACCAATTTTGATTTTTTTTAATGTATGCTGATATGACAAATGTCACAATACAATCTAACAAAATTGTTTCAAACGAAGTTAAAGACAAATAAGTGCTACTAGAGCCATTTTATGGAAAAAAACCCAACAAACTTTTTGGCCAACCCAATAGTACAAACCCAGAAGAAATATTTTAAGGTCATGACCTTGTAGTGCTGTTTTCTATTTTAACACGTCATGTTACTGAATCATACTTTTCTTAGATTATGTGGTTCTGTCAACCACTAACATCTTCCCATAGATTGACAAATACTATCTTGTTCTATGAATCATTTGTTCTTCTGAGAGTGAGGGAGGCCCTTAGGACTCAGAGAGGGCTATTGCCCTTGTTAGAAATCTCTGGACATCTCTGTATATTTTCAGTTCTTGCACCTGAATCATAAACTATTAAAGCTAAAAAAGCCCTTAAAGACTTTCTTGTTTAATCCATGCAGACTACAGGTAGACTAGACACTTGTCATTTTTTCACATCCAAGTCTCCCAATTTCTAAGCACCGTGGCTCTCCCTTTGAGGGAGATTCCTCCTTGTGAGGGCATTCCTCTGCCTACCTCCTACTGCTTACTCTCACAATGGAAGTAAAGAAGGATAGATTCTTCCTGTATTTCTTTTGCTGATACGGCAAGTAGGTTAGCATGCAACCTAAACTTGGCCATTCAGATAACCATTTTCAGATCTCTGAATCTTGTTCAAGTGATGTTGTGACAGAGACTGTCAAATGTTTACCAAAACCCATTTTCTTATACTCCCAGCATATAGATGACCACATTTTCCTTCTAGTTAGGTGCGGCCATGTGACTTGGGTTCTGGACAATAGTGTCGATACAAATGAGACCTAACATCTAGGCCTGACTTGTACAGACCTCTCACATGTGATCTTTTCCCTCTCTTTTCCCAACCGTTAGCTGAATGGAGAGGACTCCACGGACACAGAAGAGGACAGAGACACAAGATGGAAGGAGTCTGGGTCTCTGAAACACTGCCTGAAGGAGAGATGCCCAGGAAAGCCACAAGACCAGGAGCACCCAGGATGGACAGAAATAAACTTCCATTGTGTGCCTCTATAATTTGGGAGGTTATCCTAGCACTTACCTTATGCACACTAAAAGGATGTTTGGCACAGGTTTATTTTAGCAACAGCGGTGACATGGATCAAGCTATTCTGGCTAACAGATCTTGGAAGGTTCCGGGTTCTGCTCATTATCTAAACCTTTTCTTTTAGTTCTCATCATTCTGCAAGCCACCAACATCCTTACCACGTATTTTCCCTTTTTTGGCTTAAAATAACCACTTGGTTTCTTTTGCTTATAATCAAGAAGCTAGACACCTTCATCGGTTAAGAAATTGAGGCTTTAAGTGGTAAGTGATTTACCCTAAGGTACAGCTCGTAAGTGGCAGATCTAGGATTGCAAACTTGACCTGTATCTCCTGATTCAGTGTTCCTTCCACTAAATTATTGGGGGTTATAAGGGGCTCCAATAATTGGCACTCCTCTTCCCCATTCACTTATAAACCAAATGAGAAACAAGACTCAGGGAGTGGCAAATAAAGGTACATATCACCTTCATTACTGGAAAAGGCTGGGTTGGCAGCTATAGCTTCCCTTCATGATAGGCCAGCCTCTGTGAGACTTAAGGCAGAGAAGAACCAAAAAAACAACTAATGTTCCCTGTTAACAACTTGCTTCCAAGTAGAAACAAAAGGGAAAGAGGCTGGACCGCACAGTTTCTCCTTCCCAGCTCTCCTTTGGGAGAAGTCAGGACTGAGGAAGAATGAGAGGGTGGACAGAAGTCAGTACTATAGTGCTAATGCCAGACGCTTTACATAAAAAATGGGAAATGTCATGTATATATCTTATCTCTATATATTTTTAGTTGTTGCATCTGAATCATAAACTATTAAAGCTGGAAAAGCCTGTAGAGATCCTTATTTGTTTAATCCATACAGATTCCAGATATACTGGGCATTAGTCATTTTGGCTGCTAGTAATATTTTATTTCTCACAATACATTATTATGTAAAACATTGAAACAAAGCTCTCTAATATTCTACCCGTCAAAGATAAGTGTTGTTAATATAGTTTAGAATGTATCCTTTTTTTGGGACAAGGCTGTGGTTGAGAATTGTGGTATTAAAAAATGAATTTGAAGCACCCAACACTGGCACAGTAGAAACTCATTTGCTTCCTTTCATTTTTCCTCCTTAGTGCTCTAGAGCCTTATCTAGTTTGAGAATCTATGACCAGTGTTCAGTTGGGCTAATGTGACCATAGAGTGCTGACAGATGTGTATACTTGCTTGGAATATCAAAGAGCACTAATTAGAAGCCCAAGTCCATAGCAGGGGTCCATGAGGCAAGAGCTGTTCAGCCGGATCCGGCCTATTACTTTTCTTTTCTTCCCCTATGGCCTTCCCTACTCTCTGGTCCAGGGGTCCGGACCCCCACTAGAGCCAGAGAGTAGGACTGCCTCCTGGGCTAGCACACTGTCCTGTAAGCTCTCTTTGTGAGCTGGGACAAGGATTTCCAGCATTAGGGCCTGTCTCCTCCTCTGGGACTCTCCCACAGGGGAGTTAAGCACAAGTCTGGGCCCTGTAGGGCAGCTGGCTGACTGTTGGGCTCACGTGGTGGCTCTTTCAGCTCTGCCTGTAACTCTGCCTGACCCTGCCCTGGCCTCAGGTATTTCTAAGCCTGTTTTTTTGGAATTTCTGGGTTTAGCAGAATAAAAGAGGACAGAGCTAAGGACAAAGCAAGAGAGCATGTGGGGAGAGGATACAGCACTGACTGCCAAGCTCCCTCTGCTTGAATTTGCCCTCTGATTTAGCTCAGGTGTCCTCCTACCTCCAGGAATTCTTTCCTGAGAGCCACCTCCCTTCCCCCAAGCCAAGTTAGTCACTCCCTCCTCTTTTTTTTTTTAAGATTAAAAAAAATAAAATTATTTTTAAACGGGAAGGGAGGGAGAAAGAGAGGGAGAGAAACATCAATGTGTGGCTGCCTCTCTCACATCCCCTACTGGGGACCTGGCCTGGACCCCAGGCACATGCCCTGACAGGGGAATCAAACTGGAGACCCTTTGGTTTGCAGGCCAATGCTCAATCCACAGCTATACCAGCCAGGGCATCTTCCTGTGGATAATTTTTCCATGTCTGCCTTTCCCTCTAAGTTATGAACTTTAAAAGCCAAAATTTACCACATCCATTTATGTGTCTCTAGTGCCCAGTACTGGCTCTGGCTAAACAGTATTTGATAGCTTTACGTACAATGACTGATAAAATCCCAGAGCTGAATTACATAAGTGAGGGTAACGGCAGGAGAGGGGGAACAGGAATATCTTTCTGTGGCTTGGCTTGTAATCAGAACCTTCCTGATGGTAGAGCTGTCCACTGTGAAAGGAGCTGCCAGTGAGGTGTTAATTCCTTGTTTTTGTTTTTTTTTGTATACAAATTTTATTTTTACATATTAGATATGTAGCTGGTTAAGCACTTACAACAATGTATGATCCATTCTCAATGATTTTTCCTTAGATCATATTTAAATTTAATAGGTTGCCAGTGGATTGAGCACCAGACTGCGAAGCAAAGGGTGGCTGGTTTGATTCCCAGTCAGGGCACATGCCTGGGCTGTGGGCCAGGTCCCCAGTAGGGGGCGCGTGAGAAGCAACCACACATTGATGTTTCTCTCCCTCTCATTCTCCCTCCCTTCCCCTCTCTCTAAAAATAAATAAATAAAATCTTTTAAAAAATGAATTTAATATGTTATAGATGCATTGCATCACTAACCAAATTCTAGAAGTCTGAAAATGTCTTCAGAAAAGATATTCATTTGTTGCTGATAAACATTTGTTAGGAAATGTATCTGCCTTGAAATGAAACAGGGTTGCTGAAATAGTCCGATTTTTCTCCAGCCTCTAGTTTGGGAGGTACCTTGTCTTTAAAAAATTTTTTTTTATTTTTTGATTTTTAGAGAGACATCAACTTGTCATTCCACTTATTTATGCATTCATTGGTTCTTTTTTTTTTTTAAATCCTCACCCGAGGATATGTTTATTGATTTTAGAGGGAGAGAAAGGGTGGGCAGAGAGAGAGACAGAGAGAGGGAGAGACATCGAGGTTGCCTATGTGCCCTGACCAGAGATAGAACCTGCAACCCAGGTATATGCCCTGACCAGTAATCAAACCCACAGCCTTGGTGTACTGGGATGCCAATCTAACCAAATGAACTACCTGGCCAGGGCAGCTCCTTGTTTGAAAGGTGCACAAAGAGAGAATGGAGACTCCTTCTGGAATGCTGCAGCAGGGACTCAAGCACCTCACGGGCCTCAGATCATGTAACCAACAAAGTGCCTTCCAACTCTGAAGTCTAAGACTGTGAGAAGGCCTGAGAGGCACGGCATACAGAAAGCTGCCTATCTGTCTTGTCATGGTCAAGGTTGCCCGAAGTTACTGAGAAAAATGTCACAGCCTAATTAATCCCCTACTCCTTATATCCCATCCTTGTACATGCACACCCATTTTCACAGGAATTTAAATCACAACAGCTTACAGAAATACCGGCCTATATATGCATGTTGCTATGAATGTTTATCTTCATATATACTTTGCAGATAAACATGTTAAAACCTAAATCCATCATTAAACAAAACTCGCTGGCCCAAATTTATACCCACTGCTTCACCCTAATTAAAACTTCTTCCATTGCCCCCAAGCCCAGGTAAGCTATGGGCTTCCTTGGTCTAGGATTTGGCCAGGCAATCCTGAAAGGGCGAGACATAGAGAAGTCCTGACCTGCTTGTGATGGATAGGTTAATCTACCGATCTGGAGAGATGAAATACTTCATAACCACTCCCCAAGTCAGCCAGGCCAATATAGCCGAGGTAGGGAGGGGACTCTGAGGCCCAGACCAATAATCTAGAAGGAGGGTGGTGGTGCTCAGGTAGGGAAGCACAGACAGAATCCTCTAGATCACAGAGGAACACTGATGGGTAGGCAGGCAGGCAGGTAAACAGATAGACAGACATGCCTTTCCTATACTATAGATTTTCCCGTTCCAAACAGAATTGTAACAGCTTTGGAAAGAAAGTCACCCCCTATCCACTAACAGGGTGAGAAGAGGATCTGGGGTCCTCCCACCCTTCCCAGAGCCCTTCCTACTCCCCCATGGAGTGTCCCAGGAGCATATGTGGGCGGCGAACAGGACTCACAGACTGCCTGGAACCTTGGCTTCCTGGAATCCCCACCACTTCCCACTCATGACAGGTCCATTTCCTGGCATGGGGCAGAATGGCAGGAGATGAGCCTTTCATACATGTTCCCCTGCTTCCCTCAAAAAGCAAAACAGTCAAAAATATTTGGGAGTAGAACGGGTAGGACTAAATTCTGATGAGAAATATGGACAACAGTGTGGTGAAGGCTGTGGGGAGGAGGTATAAGGGGACTAAGTGGTAATGGAAAAAAAAAAAGACTTAAAAAATACACCTTTTTCCTAAAACTTTAACTGACATTAAAGGAATAAAAAAGGATACATACAGAGGGCAAAAAGAATGGGAAATGAAATATTAAAGAACGGAAGGGTTCAACACATTTTAGAAGCTTATGGAAGAGTGGTAACTTCCATAAGGAGGAAACAACTGTATACCTACAGAGACGATGTATCCCTGGAATGAAGGCAATCCACTCCGTAGAGCTCCGAAAGGGCTCAGAATGCAGAAGCACCAGGCATCTCAGATGGTGTGTGGTGGCATAAGAACTGGTAGAAACTCTTAACTTAGAACAGTTAGATGTCCCAGAACCCTGGCCAGCATCTACTGCAGTCAACTATTCACATGTTCCCCCTGCTACTCCCCCACCTAATATACCTGATAATACAGAGACATAATGACTCCAGTAGACATTCCTGGTCACAAAGAGAAAGAACAGAAAGCACTGATCCATGGTAATTCCACCCCGGGCTCCTGTTGTCAGATTCTCAAACTGGGACAGGGATGTTCTCTATTTTGTTCTCTGGGAATGATTTAATAATCCCCCCTGCCTTTTTTTTGGAGGCTTTTGCTCTTCTCCACTGGGCTCATGACTTTGCCCCCGAGAAACATTTCTTTTCCATAAGAAATGGTTCATATTTGCAGCTGAGTAGCTTTTCCGGCTTCTCTCTGCCCTTAGAAAGTTGGGGACCGAGAGATCTTTTTAATTTCAAACTGTTATTGCTCCTTATAGTCTAAAATTTTGGTTTTGCCAAAATATTTCCCTTAAAAGCGTTGCAGGTACTTTATGAATCTTACTGGGATTTACTCCATGCCCTCCGAATCACCCATACTTCTTTCTGAGACAGAGCTCTTTTGACTTTGGGTGTCAGATTGCTAGGGGACAATGCCCTATGTTTCTTAGAAGCTCTTCTGTATAGCTTAGAAGGTCTATGAGGCACTGTTTAACTCCTAATGTGGTCTTACTGCTGCACTCAAGTTGATCTTCATTTTGAGGCCAATGCCCTAGATTTAATCTTTCTTCTGAGGCCATTTCTTATCTATTTATTTATTTATTTATTTTAGAGAGGTAGGAAGGGAGGGGAGAAAGAGAGGGAGCAAAATATCGATGTGAGAGAGATACATAGATCAGTTGTCCCTCACATGCGTTCTGACCTGGGATACCCAACCAACTGAGCCACACTGGTCAGGGCCCATTTTTAATTTTTGATGATATTTTGCCAGCCGGAGAGATTTGTCCTGGACCTCTTGTATTTTGTTTAACTTCTGCTTAAAAACAAAACAGTTCCTTCTTTAGTTTATTTCTCTTTTACAATACCTTATTATAGGTCTTTAAAATAAATCAATAGGTATTTTCAGTATTCTTCCTGGAAATCTCCAAAGCCAGAGCCACAAGTTCACTGAGTACATTTTATATCTTCCAAGTCAGTACAGGTGGCAGTGCTGCCAAACATTTGCCACTACATAACACTGGTTAGTCTTTCTCCAGCCTCCAATGACGATTTCCTCATTGTTCTTCCAGTCTCTACTAATAGTCTCCTTGCTGTCTTTCCAGGCTCTGTCTGCTGCCTGGCCTCAAAGCCAATGTCACATTTTTCAGTTTTAGTTACGGCAGTACTCCACTTCTAGATATCCATTCTGTAAGTCATCTATTGCAAAGCAACAAAGCATCCTGAAATTACTGGCTTAAAACAAGAACCATTTGTTTACTTATTCATTTTTCTACAAGTTGGGCTTAGGTGGGCAATTGTGTGGATCTTGCATGGGCTCACGCATGAGGCTGACAACCTCATCTAACATCTGACAACCTAGAGCCTCTAAGTGTGTTCCACTTGCATGTATGGGGCCCTGGTGCTGGCCATGGGGCTACTCTCTGCCTGTGATTTTATATCACTCAGTAGTTGAACCCATCTAACCTTGATGTGGTACGAATGTTTCAAGAAAATGAAAGCAAAACCTGCAAGGACTATTGAGGACTATGCTTGAGAATTCACATGATGTCACATCTGTCACATTATATTAGTCAAAATAATTCAAAGGCCAACACAAAAACAATGGGTGGGAAATAGAATCTCCCTCTTCATAGGTGGAGTTGCAAACAATTTATCATATGTAATCCCCCACAGGTAACTGCAAAAATTCTAAAGCAAATACAGGGGTGGGCAAGTAGGTTTACAGTTGTGAGTACCCAAAACAGAGTTTATTCTTGTATTATTATTTATGTATTAACATTGTATTATTTATTATTATTAACTTACTTTTGCCCACCCCCATATAATATTTAAAGATTTTATGTTGAAAGTAATATAGCATAAAGAAGATAGAGATGCCCGACATCACCATTTCCATTTAACACATTTCTAGAGGTTTAAGGCAATGTAATAGGTAAAAAAACGAAATTAAAGTTACATGCTTGGGAAGGAAGAAATAAATTTGTCGTTATTCTCTATATAGTTGGAAACTTAGAAAATTTTAAAATACAGGGTTTGGCACAAATAATGCCCCCTTTTTATTACAAAATCTTTTATTACAAAATCATAACCATGTAATTCTGTAACATAACAATATCACACACAAGCACACCATGTGACATTTTAGGTGAAATGTTCAAATTAAAGCTATAAATCTGATAGTTTTAATGATAGCTAGTTCTGATAGCTTTTAACACTGATATTGTTACCCTACCAACCACACTCAATCAGGCCTAACTTCTGCTGGACTCTGTATATAGATAAAAATACACATATACATGGATAAACTATTAGTATTAATAAGTGAACTTAGCAAGAGTGCTAGCTTCAAGACCAATATACAAAAGTTAATTGTAATTCTATATTTATGCTGAAAATTATTTAAAAAATTAAATTTTACCATGTAAAACACCATAAAATATCAAAGATCTAGAATAAACCTAAAAAGGATGTGATATCCCTACACTTAAAAAACTATAAAATATTAAGAGGAATTACAGACACATAAATAAAGATATATCATTTTCATAGATTGAAAGATTCAATCCTATATAATGCTATCTTAGTTTTCTAGGCCTGCTGTAACAAAGTTCTACAAACAGAAGTTTATTGTCTCACAGTTCTGGAAGCTAGAAGTCCAAAATCAAGGTGTCAGTGTAGCCATGGCCTCTCTGAAATCTGTATGGGAGAATCCTTCCTTGCTTCTTTTAGCTTCTGGTGTTTATCACCAATTCTTGAAATTCCTTGGCTTGCAGCTGCACTTCAGTATCTGCCTCAGTTGTCTCCTGGTGTTCTCCCACCAAGTGTGTCCACATTTTCTCTTTTAATAAAGACTACTCATATTGGATTAAGGCCCAGCCTTACACCTATATGACCTCATCCTAACTAATTACGTCTGCAACAACACTATTTTCAAATATGGTCACATTCTAAGAATTAGGGCTTCAACATATCTTTTTGAAGGACACAATTCAACACAATGAATAACAAATGCCAATTCTCCAAAACACATCTACAGCTTTAGTGCATTACTAAACAAAAATTCTAGCTGTTTCTAAAGTTTATAAGGAAAATTTTGTCACATTTGGCAAGCTGACTCTAAAATTTATATGAATATGCAAAGCACCAAGAAAAGCCAAGACAAACTTGAAGAACATAATGGGACTTATTATAAAGCTGTTATAGAAATTAAGACAGTGTGGTATTTCCACAAAGAGAGACAAAAGGAATAGATTACACAGTCCTGAAGCAAACCCACACATTTATATATGCAAACTTACATATGCAAAGGTGACAATAGAGAGCATTAGAGAAAGGGCAGGCTTTTCAAAAATAGCACTTAATCAGTTTAATTCACATGGAAAAAATATTTGACTTACCTCACACCATACACAGAACCCAACGTGAGATCTAAGTAAGGTAAATAGCAGTTCCAGAAATTAATAAGGACCTTTGGTAGGAAAATATTTCTTAACGGAACAGAAGAAGCACTGAGCATGAAGGTCTTTTATGTTCATCAAAAGACACTAATAATAGAGTGGAAAGGCTACCCACTGAGTGGGAGAAGATAATTGTAATACAAATGTACATTCAATAAAGGACTCATATCCAGAATGCATATCCGTAAGAAAATGGCTGACAATCCTATATGAAAATGGGTAAGAGACTTGAACAGGCACTTAATAAAAGAGGATATCCAGATATTCAAAAGTATGAAAATGGACTCAACCATTTGCATTCTGGGAAATCCAAATTAAGACCACAATGAAATACCACTATAACCCCACCAGAATGGTTAAAATTAAACTTATGTACGGTAGTAATTACTGACAAGGATGTGGGGCAATTGGAACTCTCGTACATGGCTGGTGGAGTGCTTGTAAACTGAAACAACTACTCTCTAAAATGTTTGACATTATCCAGTTAAGTTTTACAAATACATAACAAGCAATTTCACTGTTGGGTATATACTTAGCACATGTGCATATGTGCTACAAAATACGGGAATACTCACAGCAACATTATTCCAAAAATTGGAAACAAGTCAAACGTCCATCTACTAGTAGTAGCTGGTTAAATTGTAGCGTATTTATAAAATGGAATACTACACAGGAGTCAAAACAAATCAACGATAGCCTCACAAATCAAAGCTGTATCTCCAAAACGACATTGTATGAAAAAAATACCAAATCTTGACCTCCAACAATTTGCTTAACCTCTTCATTTACAACTCCCAGATAAAAATTTGTATCTAATGGGGCTGTGGTGAGGACCTAGCGGTATGATGCATGTCAAGTGCTTAGCAAGCTTTTGGCTTAATAAATATTAGCCACAACTTCTTTTTATGTTCTTTCTGTACATGAGCATTAAAGAATGGTGCAGCTCACTTACTGCGCCATCTCACGCCCCTAATATTCTCCCCCAAGGTCTTTCCTCTACCTTTTCACAATTGGGTCTCGGTCTCTTTAAGAGGTCAACCATAACTAAGGAAAGAAGAATGCTGGGAAGAACCTCTCAGCTCAGGACTGGAGCACGACGGGAAAGGGGTCGGGGCTTAAGGCAGCGCATGCGCAGTTGTTCGGGTGTTGCGCGCGACGAATCACGCGGAAGAATCCCAATAAGGCAAGGCAATTCTCTTTTTAAGAACGCGGGGTGGGTTCTTGGGTCCTATTACTCCTTCTCCAGCCGGTGCTCCCCGGCAGCAGAGGATACCAGAAGGTAAGCGCGTTCAGTGGCGGCGGGAGGGGCTGTGCGGGGCGGAGTCACACCACGTGATAGGGCGGGGACCGGGCGGGGGCGGTGCTGGACCATCTGCGCGGGTGACGCGGTGCGGATTTCGCTGCAGGCAATGACTGGTGTTTGCGGGTTGCTTTTTCTCTCCAACCGATGCAACGTTGCAGTGTTTGTACTCGGTGACGCGCGTGGGAATTATTGGTGGGGAGAAGAGTTCCCGAGCGAATACGACGCTCGAAGGAGAGATGATCACTCATAGATTGTTATAACTGTGGCAGGTGGACCGAAGTTCCCATCTCTTATTCCGCCCAGGCTTTTAAATCAGTTGCCCATTCCAAGCCTGGCATGACTACCTAAAGACAACTTAGTGGAGCTACCTTTTTGCGTCAGGTTTCCTACGTCCTGTTTAGTATGTTTACTCTTATAGGAAGGGAAGTCTGCTGAATGGCAAATAGAATTTCTTGTTTACAGGTAGGCGAAGGTGAATGAGAGCTCAGAGAGTCTCATTCATGGGCATGGCTCCCATGGAGACCTTGAAAAGTGCAGGTGGTCCCCTTTAAGTAAGGAGGACTTATTGTTCACCTGTGATGGCATGTTAGGCTAAGAAATGGGGCCCTTATGGAGGCCTCCAGTAAAGTCTGAGTTAGAGGTGGGGGTGGGGAGCTCAGTGTGCCCCACTTCGAGAAATAAAAAGCTGAGGTGGGTCTCCAAGCACTAATTCTCATGGAGTCCTAAACTATTTCTCAGTCATTTTCTCTAAGGGCTTGCTAACTTCTCCCCATGCCTTGGTCTGCAAGTCTAATTCTCTCTGTAACTTTCAAAATGTAAAAAGAACAGGGTACTTGTCTACAAAGATGTTAGTGAAGCGGGAGCTATTGCCAGAAAACACTTTTCTTATGTGAAGGTAGCTACTAAAGGAGTGGAAGGCAAGGAAGGAGAATAGAGTTAGTCATGACCCCAGAAAAGTTTTTTTTTTTTCCAAATGCTCAAGCCTAAATCCTTGTCCTCAACACAAGTCTTTTAATATAGATAAACATGGAAAAAAAAAAGAATAAACACAAGTACCACCCTTTATGTTGTGTTTTAGGAGCCCAACTATCCATTACCAAGAAGAAATCTATTAGTTTAGACTGGGGAATTCCATTACGTAAAAAATTAGAATGAAAGAACCTTTGGATGGTGAATGTGGCAAAGCAATGGCACCACAGCAGGGCCTTCTGGAGAAAATTAAAGAAGAACCTGACAATGCTCAAGTAAGAATTTCATTTTGCTTAAAATATTTTATTCCTTCTTTTGTATCTAGTGAACTGAAATCTTTAGTCAGGTAATTTCTAGCTTGTAAGTTAAAACAATCCAAACTGATATTTTCCCCTCATTAGATGAGTAAATCAGTTTTTCTGCTGTTTGAATAAAAAAAGATTTTGGTAACTATATGATATTTCATTTTGTAAAAAGAAGGTAGCAGGTGTTATCATTTTTCCATGCTTGGTACCTTTTTAAAAAAAATTCTCTTGTATCTGACAGTAGTTCCCCTTTATTCTAAGTATTGTGGTCTACCCTGTGCCGGGGATGCAGGAAGTGACCAAAGTCACCTTGGTCCCTTCCCTCATAGAGCTTACAGGTTAGTAGGGGTGGTACACATTACACAAGTAACTGATCAAATAATATATAATTATAAACTATGATAAGTGCTCTGGAGCAAAGCATTAAATGGGGAATCTGACCTAGTTTTGGCTGGGGACAGAGGCTGACTAGGATGGGCTTCCGTGAAGGGAGGATTTGTGAGCCGAAGTGTGAAAAATGAATAGATGAGGCAAAGGCAAGGGAAATGTTACAGACGGGGATCTGCATATAGGAAAGCCCTGAGTTGGAAAGGTCCATGACTCCTTTGAAGAACTACAAGATCAGTGGACCTGGACCAGAGAGATATGAAATGATAATGATGATGGTGATGACGATTATAACAACAGTGCTAATAGATGGCATTAATATATCAATATGTAGTATGCATTACATCATAATGGCATATTAACTTATTCATACTTATATGTGCTTAGATTGTACCAGCCACCATTCTCACAACCGTGTCATTCCCATTTCACAGATGAGGAAACCAAAGTACAAAGAGGTCAGGCAGTTTAACCGCAGATCACAGGTCGTAGTCAGACTTCAGAGCCTATGCCATCTTGCTTCTAGAATGAGGCTCTGCAGGTAATTTGAGGCCAGTTTATGTGGGATCTTATGGACCTTGTTATGAATTTTGGTTTTTTTTCTGATTGCAGTGGAAAGCCACTGTAGGGCTTTAAGTGGGAGAGTAAGGTAAACATGTTTGGAAAGAGCACCTGGCTACCCTTTAGGGGACCCAGACTGAAAATTTATGGAGGTCCATGTGGAGAGACTAGTTAGTTGTTTCGGCAAGAAAATTATTTCTTTTTTCTTTTTGGACAGCTGTTTTAGTTTATACTCTGTAGTTATTAGCTTTATTTCATAAATAAAGGCATATTACAAATATAAATAATAGTATAAATAACAAAATAATAAATAATGATATTTTATTTTTCATGCCATCTCAAAGCCAGTATTTTTCCAGGACAGGAATGCAGATTAGATTTTGTCTCACTCAGTGTCATGCCTTTCTAGAGTTCTGTGCTGAGAAGGGGCCTGAGGAGCGTCTGCAGGGTGTGGGGTAGGGAATGATGGCATGTATAACACTTATTTTTCCTCCATATGGCAGATTCTTTCTGCTCTTCTGCCAGAGTAACAATATGTTTGTCAGGTTTTATGGATTCTATTTTTTAAGTATTTTTTGACTTTGTCTTTCTTTTCCTTCATTTTGGTATTTTCATTTGGACTCTTGTAACAGTTTTCTACTTCACCCTTTTTACTTCAGTCACAGTCATCATCAAAACACTGTATAATTACCTGGGCTTGTGTGGCTCAGTGGATTGAATGCCAGCCTGCGAACCGAAGGGTCATTGGTTCGATTCCCAGTCAGGGCACATGCCTGTGTAGCAGGCAAGGTCCCCAGTGGGGGATGCAAGAGAGGCAACCACACATTGCTGTTTCTCTCCCTTTCTCCCTTCCTTTCTCTAAAAATAAGTAAATAAAAATATTTTTTAAAAAACACCAATGTATAGTGATGACATTGTACTCTATAGATCCGTCGACATTAGTCCCTTTAAAGCCCTTTGTCCTCATGTATGATAAAGAATAAACTTTTTAGTGTGACATCCAAACTATCCATGTTTAGGCCTTTGCTTCCCTCTTCAGTATCATCACTCATCCTTCACACTTTTCTAATCTGTGTTTCTGCAGACTGTTAGCATTTCAGTCTAAAATATATTCTGTTGAGTTTTGTTTCCTTGCCTTTGCACATGCCATTTCTTCTACCTGTGGTATCCTAAACCAGATAGCCTGGCAAAATTTTTTTCTTTTAAGATGTAGTTTAACTGTCAGGGGTGAAATTAATTATTCTTTTTTTTTTTCTATTGCATAGTGGGTAAGATAATATCTCTATTTTATAGATAAGGGAATTGAAACTAAGAAAGATTAAATAACCTGTTTGAGCCAAGGTCACATCTGTTTCTGCCCCCTGACAGAACATAGTTTTCTCTGCTGTGTTATGTTTGTTGTGCTGGGCATTGAGTGTGTAGATGTGGAGAAGCAGATATGGTCTCTGTCCAGGGTAGACATGGCTCTTTCACTCTAGTGTGTATGTGCAGGGGAGAGGGAGAGGTGTTAGACATTAAACAGATTATCATCCAAATTGATATGAAGTGATGTATTATCACAGGTGCTGTGAGTAAAAGGGAGATGTGAGAGGCTTCAACAGAGGAACTTAATTTCTACTGGGGGTCAGGGTTTGACTTCATTATAGTAATTATGCTTTGTTGTATTGGTACATCTCAGGGGGAGATAGCATGGGTTTTGGAACAGAGATACTTGGGTTTGATTGCCATCTGTGCACTTAGTATCTTTGTGACCTTGGACAAATTGGTGAGTATCTCTAAGCTTCACTTTCCTCTTCTATAAAGAAGGTATCATATAGTTCTTCACTTATAGGCAATAGATCATTCGGTGCCAGAATATATATCATGGGAGGTGGTAAATTAATGCAGTGGTTTCTAGTTTTTGGCATTTAATAGTTAAAAGAATAGTTCAAAAGTAACTTTGGGACCTGATATATCAGTCATTTATTTTTGCTTTGTTTAAGGAGATTAAAAAATACAACTACCAACCCTGGCCAGATAGCTCAGTTGGTTAGAGTGCCGTACCAGCTAAGGTGGCTGATTCCATCCCACATGCAAGAGACTACCAGTGAATACACAGATGCGTGGAGCAGTGGATCGATGTTTCTCTCTCTCTCTCCCCCCGTCTTCCTTTCCTCTTCCTCTTCCTCCCTCTCTCTAAAATCAATAAAATAAAAATTAAAAAGAATACAACTACCATGTATTATCACCATTATTTCAGAAAAGGAATACTATTTTTAAAAAGCTTGCTATTTTGAAAACTTTTTATTTTGAAATATGTAAGGGTATTTTGAGATCCCCCACCCCCAAATAATTAGGATGGTTGTGATCTCTGAATAAAGACAGTCTTTTACAAGATAGGTATGTGTATTTAAAAAATTTTGTTTCATGATTATATTTTATTTAAAAGAATTTTAAAGAATATGTTAAGGGTAAATCTGAGCTGGGCTGTGATGATTTTATATATAATGAGCAGATAGCATTGAAACTCATGTTTTTTTCTGCTATTAACAGATATGACAGCTTTTGAGTCTCTTGGCTAAAACTACTAATTTTAAAAACTCTTTAAGTTATTCAGATTGAATTTAATTTATCGCTCCCTTATAAACACAGCCTTAAAAAGGGTAGTGTTCAGCATTGAAAAGCTGTGTATTACTCATATATGAAGATTACATTTGCGAAGTAGATATAACCATAACAAAAGATTTTCCAATTCTGAAAGATCCTTTTTGTAAGATTAAGTCTATTGTAATAACTTGTAAAATTTTGACTTGAGGTAATTGTGAAGGTAATTACAACTAAAATGTAGAAGAGGTGAATGTGACAGAATTATTTTTTGCTAGAATTTCTAGTTTACTCAGATACTAACACTATATTCATTTCTCTCTTTTTTCTTTTCTTTAAGGAGTACGGACATGACCCAAAGCCAAAAATTCAAGAAAGTGAACTGAAAATTAGTGCTGTGTTCTCAGTCGGTGACAGTCCTCTTGGTAAGAAATAGAACAGCAAAAGTTGATTATGATTAATATTTGTTGTATTCTGACTAGTGGAATTTAGGAAAAGCACCTCTTCGTGTAAATTTTTTCTTTCTTTAGATAAAGCCGTGCTTTTCAAACTGGGTAGCTGGTCTTGACCAGCATTTTAAAAGTGGAATAAAATAAGATTATGTCAGAGTGCGATGCATGTAGTAAGGAAACATTATTTCATGAAACTGCTGTTTCAGGTATTAAATTATATTCACACGTGCACACACATATGTATATACACGTGTCCCGGGTTATAATGTGAAATGTAGTTTATACTATGGGTCATGGTTGAAAAAGTTTGAAATCCCCTGGAGTGTTTATTGCCTCATTCATGTTGGATTTTAAGACTGATGGAATTGTCCTAAAAATAGAGAATGTATATGTGTTTGTGTTGATACTAACACTTTTTTTTTCTTTTAATAGCCCAACAGTTGACCCCAGCCTTTCAGTTTCCTCTTGCATCACCTGGCCCAAGTAGATTGCTTTCTTCAGTTCCAGCTATAGCTTTGCAGATTGTTTGTTTTGGCTGTAAAACAATGCTTTATAAGGGGCAGACCGCGTATCATAAGACAGGATCCACTCAGCTCTTCTGCTCCATGCAGTGCATCACCAGATATTCATCACCAGTCTGCCCGCCATCTCCTTCCAAGAAAACCTGCATGAACTGCTCGAAGTATAAAATTCTTAATTATATCCCCTTTTTACTTTTTTACTGTGTATAGAGCTCAGTTCAAACATGCTGTTGCTACTTTAAATCCCATTAACACATTTCTATGGGAATAGCTTTTTAGCTAATTGAGAAATTTGCGTATTCTAAAGTTTTATAACATTAAATAAATGACTTGGTGTTAAAAGTATTGCCTAAACCAGTTTTCCTTATCTCTTTCCGTTTAAATTTTACAATGGAAAGAAATAACAAATGATTTGTGGAAATCGTAGGACCACTCATATAGCCTTAATCATAGACAACAACCATTCAAAATTTAATGTTATTGAAGTATAGAATAAAATAATGTCACTCACAGTAAAATAGCATATGAAAATTATTTCATTCTTTAGAAGGTAAAAACTAAATGGCCACAAATGTAATGTGTGTATTTCTAAAAAACCCTTGTGAGCAATGCTGGGGAATCATTGTTGCTTTAAATAATGCATAGATTCAGAAAGAGAAAGAAATAGAAGCGAAGTCACATAAAGTTATTTTTCTACCCTAGTACCTTTGCAGAGTTTGGCATGTTTTCCCTATTCCTGTGGTAATGTAATTCTAGGAATACTGTGTGTTGTCAGCAGTCATTAATTCAGAGCAAGAAAAATTAAGAGCTTGGTTTTAGATTATGGCTTTATCACTTATTAGCTGTATAAGCTTGGCCTAGATATTTTATTTTTCTAAGCCTCAGTTTCTTCTTTGGCAAATAGTATCTGCTTCCTCAGATTTCAATGAGCCTTGGCTGGTGTGGCTCAGTGGATGGGCCACTGGTTTGATTCCCAGTTAGGGCACATGCCTGGGTTGTGGGCCAGGTCCCCACTGTGGGGGTGTGGGAGAGGCAACCACACATTAATGTTTCTCTCCCTCTGTTTCTCCTTCCCTTCCTTTCCCCTCTCTTTAAAAATAAATAAATAAAGTCTTAAAAAAAAAAAAGGACAATGTTAGCACAGGCCTTAGCACATAGCAAATGGTTAGTAAGTGGGATCATATTATTTTTAATAATAATATATTATGTATACTTAACATAATTTATAAACCCCTAATTTTGTCTTTAGAGATACAGGACAGTTTCTTTATCTGCTTGGTGTGTTGGCCTTTTAGATATCTAAAAGTAGATCCTGTAAAAATGGAAATCTCCAACTGAAAGTGAAGAGGAATTTTAAAATACTTTACTTAGACATTAAAATTTAGTTTTGTTCTAAAATGCCCTTTTATAAACTTAGTTTAACTCTTTCATGTCACTCTCATGAAGCTGATTTGGAAGAGTAAACTTAGTTTTCTGTTTTTAGGTATTCTGTTTCAACCTCTCAAATATCAAATGAAAATGAATTAAAATTTAGAGGACATAACACAGTTTATACATCCAAATGCATATATCTCTCTTTAACAATGTCATTTCTGTCAGGGACTTTGTATCTGCTCCTATTCAAAAACCTTTTAAATCTCTTGATTTGGCATTACCTTCAGAGCCTATGAAATATTCCTTTAGACTTAAGTTATGTGACACATCTACCTTTTTAGTGTGGGTTTGATTTTTGCAAATTTAAAAAGTTATTTGATGCCTTATCAGCTATCATAGTTAAGCAGAATCATATTGTTAAACATACTATTTGGCTTTAAAATTAAAAAGTTGTTCTTAGAATTCTTGTAAATTAGAAACTAGAAAAAAAAGTTTAAGCCATGTTGTTGGAAGATGTATGGCTTTTCTTAGACGTTAAGGTGTAACATTCATTTGGATGCATAAGGTTTAGAATGCATTTCTATTTATATGCACAGATTTTCATTAATGACATTCTCATTGGTTTACTTTTATATACATTGATGCCACTGACATTCACATTATTAAATAAAATTCTTTATTCTCTGTTTTTAGAGAAAAATCACTTTTCAAAGTTAGTAAATGTGTAAGCATATCCACTTGGTTTCTGAGATTCACTGTTGCATTTTTAAGGTTAGGTGAGTTTTAGAAAATTAAGGTACTTTATTATTGTTGTTCTTTCATAGTTCACCACGGAACAGTTCTGTATAATAAAGGTACAGGATGTGAGGCAAAATAGTGAAATGATTAATTCCATAGACTGGAGAATCTGACTGCTGGGATTTGTATTCTGGCTTCACTGTTTACCAGCTGTGTGACTTCGACCTTTCTGATTTGGTCTCCTCATCTACAAAATGACAATTATAATAATACTCACCTCATAGAGTTCTTGTGACAATTAAATTGGATGATTTGAGTAAAGGGAACAATGTCTGGCACATAGTAATTAGTACAGATTATTGTAATATATAATATTATTGCATTAATTTCTTTTTACTTTGTGGCCTGCACTAGTGTTTCTAATTAATGACTGTTTCCTTCAGTTTTTATACTTGTTGGAAGAATGGCAGTACTTAGCCTCTGTTTTTACTGTCAGTGTTTATTGCAACAATGAACTCGACTCTAGGTTTCTTACAGAGCAACTCAATTATTTGTGCTCTTTTGTCTTATTCCTGATTTTGATCTCTGATACCACCCCTTAATAGCCCCTTTTGCATCTGTTTCTTTGCTCTCTTCAGCTAAATTTTATATATCATGTTAATATTTTTTATATTACTCTTTGGTAGTTCAGTGTTTCCCAAATCTTGCATTTAAATTTATTTAAAAAAAAATTTATTTCTAGTCTCATTCGTATTTTTACTCTTGGCAGCTATTGGCTAGTAAGAGCATAAGTGTTTTGTGGCCTAATGTTCTGCGGCGGCCACTTATTCCATCCGCTCCAGTGAATGAAACTTGGTTGGAGCTGTAATGGGATTCTAGTTGGATATATTTTAAAAATAATTCTTTTTTCTACATCTATAAATTGGGTATTATAAACTCCATTTTATACATGAGGAAATTGAGATAGTAATTGCCTCACTCATTGCCACTCAGCTGATAAGTAACAGAACTAATCATTAAACCCAAGTCTGCAGATGCCTTATGCAGTGTCATCCATTTTCTCCTATACAATAGCTGCCCTTAGTAAATGTAGTTATTTTAGCTCACAAAGAGGAAGAAATCACAATTATGAAGAACACATTTCATTTTGCCTTTGTTATTTATTTTTAGAGACATTTTAAATCCAAAGAATGTGATCACAACCGGATTTGAAAATTCCTCTCCTAGCAAAGATTTCTGCAGCCAGTCATGCCTTTCTTCTTATGAGCTAAAGAAAAAACCTGTCGTTACCATATATACCAATAGCATTTCCACTAAGTGCAGTATGTGTCAGAAGAATGCTGATGTAAGTTACATTTTACCTTTATTGGTATTCTGCTCAAAGATCAGAGTTTTTAACTGCCTCTTCTTATTTTGTATGTGTATATGTTTTTATTTCCTAGATTCGATTTGAAGTTAAGTATCAAAATGTGGTACACGGTCTCTGTAGTGATGCCTGTTTTTCAAAATTTCATTCAACCAACAACCTCACCATGAACTGTTGTGAGAACTGTGGGAGCTATTGCTACAGTAGCTCTGGGCCTTGCCAGTCCCAGAAGGTTTTTACTTCAACAAGTGTCACAGCATATAAGCAGGTATGAATATCAGTCTGTTGCTCACCCCTTCTGAGGTGGCTGTGCAGGGATAAAATGCACAATAAAAAAGAGGGAGCTGTTTCCATCAGCCAATGCTGTAAGAACTGATCGTGGTAGTGAGATGTATGAGAACTAGATAATTTTTTAGGATTTCTTTCATGGCCAGGGATTCACACATGTAATTTCATCATTTGCTACGTATGAGTCTGAAATCTGTTGTGATATATTGATAATAAAGAAAACCCTCATATTATTGTAAATAAACTATGACCAAAAGTCACAAAATGGTAAAATCAGTGACTCTAAAGCATATCTTTTCCTTTTAGAAAATATATTTTTTAATGTGTCTTGGACTGAATTTTAATTATTTTGGCAACATTGCCATATTAGAATACTTCACCTAATTTATTATTTATAATAATGAATAATGGATTCATTTGGTTACTAAATATATCAGTTTGTGTCAGTTTAATTATTGTTAAATGGTTTGCGGTCTTTAAAAAGTACATATTTAAGGAAAGATGGAAGTTATAATTAAAAATTTTTTTTAGTTAGCAAGTAGTTTGATTTATATTTAGTTCCTCTGAGCTGTTGGTGATAGACATTCATCTTTGAAAAGTACTACATTTCTAGGAGTTGCAGCTTTGGGCAGCCTGGTTCCTACTCTCATAGAATCCATTTTATTTTTATGTATATGATCCAAAAATCAGTTTCATTCCTAATTTTCTTACTAGTATTATACTCTATCAACTGCATACATGATGTTCTTCTTTTAGCAGCAAGATTATGTAATGAAACTTCACAGTTTATATATTCTCACCATTTACTACCCCATATAATTTCTCACTGAGAGACCTTATATTGTATCAGTGACAGTATTACTGTTGTGATTGGGAACCTGGATTTTGGAGTCAGATGAAATAAGTTTAATCTTTTATGTTTCTGCTTATCAAGTTAATCTAATTAAAGATAATTTAAGCTTTTTGTTAATTTTAAAAGTATCTCACTGTGTTTAAAGAATTCTATGATACAGTGCATGTAAATTGCTTAGCCAGGGCCCTGGCTCATGGTAAGCACTCAATGAGTAGTAATATTGGTAATTTATATAAATGGTAGCCATTATTATTATTGTTTCTTAAAACATGAATAAACTTGCAAGCAGTTTTTATTATGAAACTCAGCTTGAAAATAAGCAGTTCTGCAGGACGACCTAATATACAATAAATATGCTTTCTTACTCCTCCCCTTAAAGAGCCTTACTAGTTAAAGGTGGTAGACGCTCTTCTAGATTGATGTCCAAGTCTGCACTGAGTATGGCCCTTTGGTTCATGAATTACCTGGTCTTCTCTGATTATTTGTAATGAGAAAAGTATGTTATGACTATCTAATTCATTACTTTTAATGTGTTTTGTTGTTGCTAGTATATCTGAGTAGTTAATAATTTTCTTCCATTTACATTCTATTATTGTATGAAAGAACTTACTTTTCCCACATTCCAGCTTTCAGAAAAGTCTGTGCTTTGGTTGAAATATTTGTTATGCTCAAATATTTCAACTGAAGGCAGTGGTTGTAGCTTTTCTTTTTTCTTTCCTTAAATAATATGTGTTTATGTACTGTATGCCTAGGCATGTGAATGTTATTCTATTTTCTTAACAGAATTCAGCCCAGATGCCTCCATATGCCTTGGGGAAATCACTGAGGCCCTCAGCTGAAATGATTGAGACTACGAATGACTCAGGCAAAACAGAACTTTTCTGCTCTATTAATTGCTTATCTGCTTACAGAGTTAAGACAGTTATTTCTTCCGGTAATGTTTAAATTCAATAAATTTATAGATTTAGTAACTATTGAAGAAGAATGTAATGGCCTTTCTTTCATTTTGTTGTAAAATAAATTTATCTATATGGTTAAATAAAGACACAAATTATTTTAGTGTCAAAGAACTGAGTTTTAAAAAATATTTTATTTTTTAAAAAGATATTTATTTATTTATTTTTAGAGAGAGGGGAAGGGAGCGAGAAAGGGAGACACCAATGTGTGGTTGCCTCTTGCGCACTTCCTACTGGGGACCTGGCCCACAACCCAAGGCATGTGCCCTGACTGGGAATCAAACCAGCAACCCTTTGGTTCACAGGTTGGCACTCAGTCCACTAACCCACACCAGCCAGGGCTCAAAGAACTGATTTTTAAGTGAAAATAGTTTTTCACAGATTTCCTTGGTTGAGGATATTTCTTCTGTAATTTCTTATGTGAAAAGCAAAAAAACCCCACATAAGTTTCAAGTTAGTTTTTGTGTAAATGGGACTTAATTGAGGAAGTTGTAGTTAGCTTTACAGGTTATAAAGTTCCTTGATTTTTGTGTATTATTATTTGTGTTTTTAGTCTAACACAGTTTTGGATTATTTGCCCATCTGTGTATCTTATTCATTGGTTTCTGTTTTTTGTTACCAAGGTGTCCAGGTTTTGTGTCATAGTTGTAAAACCTCAGCAATCCCTCAGTATCACTTAGCTATGTCCAATGGAACCATATACAGCTTCTGCAGCTCCAGTTGTGTGGTGGCTTTCCAGGTATTTTACCCCTGCTGTTCTCTTAGGCATTGGTCTGTGGCAGAATGTTAACTGCTGAAGGTTCATACTTAGAAAAGATTAAATTTAAGTTAGAAAGAAATTCTGTTCAACTGTGGAAACTAGGATATGGTTTGGATACGTGGAATGGTGATGTGTTTATGTCCCTTCCTCTCATTGTGGGCCTGATACATAATGACTCCTGGCATGGAATTTTAAGCCTTCACTCGTCACATTTTCTCCTCCCTCTCAGAGAAAGTAGAGTCTAGTGATCCTCCAGGGTGGAAAGATGTCTGATGCAGTGTCCCTGGTACTAGGGAGAAAGACACTGCTGGTGGCCACTGTGCTCTTCCTAGCCATTAGCGGCTGGTTGTGATGGGAGTGTAGGTGGAGGGGTGTCTTGGGGGATAGGAGAGACGTGCTCTAATTTATTAGAGTCATATGTACTAGGTACATAGGTCTTTGTCTGGAAAGCCTCTATTTCTCAGTCCTTCTATCCTGGAAGTATGCCATTTAAGCTCTTTCTGTGTACTACTTTATACATTTTAAAGAAATGTTGCATGGGAGTTAATTTATTAAAATGAGAAAATGAAAATTACCAAGTTCCATTATTTCTCAGTTGTTGAAAATCTTTGCCTTATTTGTGTTCATTTAGAATGTATTTAACAAGCCAAAAGGAGCAAACTCTTCAGCAATGCCCCTGTCTCAGGGCCAAGTAAGCTCGCCCTCCCAGTCAGCAGTGTCAGGAGGAGGAGGCAACACATCTGGGGTTTCTCCCAGCTGCATCAGTGGCTCTGCTATAGCCAGTTTCCAGTCTCTTGCTCCACAGTCCCAGCAAGTTGCTTCAACCCATGCAGTTGTTAAACTCAAGTGTCAGCACTGTAACCATCTGTTTGCCACAAAACCAGAACTTCTTTTCTACAAGGTAAAGAGGGATCATGAAAGGGATTGAATAAAAACTTACCCAATAGAAGCATTTTTATCCCTTCATCTGTGACAGTCACTCACTTTGCTTTGAAGTGAGAAGGAAAAGGATTTATTAAAGATAAAGCAACTGTTTAATTAGGTCTTAATGATTGTTCTTTCTGCAGGGTAAAATGTTTCTGTTTTGTGGCAAGACTTGCTCTGATGACTACAAAAAGAAAAATAAAGTTATAGCAATGTGTGACTACTGTAAACTACAGAAAATTATAAAGGAGACTGTACGATTCTCAGGGGTTGATAAGCCATTCTGTAGTGAAGGTAAAGACAAAAGTTCAGTTTTGTCCACAGCGCATGTGATTGTTATGAAATAGTCATTATGAGGTGGGCTATTAATCCATATTTTTCAATAAATTTTTATTCTATGAGGTATAGTTTGAAACTTTTAATTGAGTTTATGTTTTACTGACTTTAAAGTTTATCTTTTTAAATGTTACAATAATCTCAGTAAAGAAAAACTTTTGAAATATAATTAGATCAATGGCATTAGTGTAGAGCAGTGGTCCCCAGACCCTGGGGTCTGCAACTATTAGGAGCCGGGCCACACAGCAGGAGGTGAGCTTTTATGTCATGAGCTTGAATCGTCCCGAAACCATCCTCCCTACCCTGGTCCGTGGAAAAATTGCCTTCCATGAAACTAGTCCCTGATGCCAAAAAGGTTGCGGACCCCTGGTATAGAGTACAGAAAATCTCTTCATAAGTAGAGCTGTGACTTCAGAGATCTTTTTCTTCTTGCACTCATTGTGAAGAAGGTACTCAAGCAATTATGGCTTCTTGGCTTAGGAAACTTGCATACAGCTGTTGTTTCTGAATATAGATGGCCTAACATTTAGAGTATATGTAAAAGATGATATGAGTTTGTTTTATGAATATAGAGACTGTCCTTTAACCTAGAGGCAAATAATTGTGTCCAGTATTTAGGAATTAACTTAAAGTTGGCATCTAAGACTGTAGAGTCTCATTTTACCTCCTTCGAGTTAATGTAAATTTGATGTTTCTTTCTTTCATCCTTTCTGGTTCTCAGTTTGCAAATACCTCTCTGCTCGTGACTTTGGAGAACTATGGGGAAACTATTGTAGGATGTGCAGTTATTGTTCACAGACATCCCCTAATTTGGTAGAAAATCGATTGGAGGGCAAGTTAGAAGAGTTTTGCTGTGAAGATTGCATGACCAAATATACAGTTTTATTTTATCAGGTAAATATAATATACCTCTTTGGTTTTCTGAAGTTTGTAAAAATTATTTTCTGTTTAAAATATGTTCAGATTATGTGGATAAAATTTTGTGCTTAGAACTGGGTAAAATAAACTATGGGTTCCTGAGGCAAGATTCAGTTGATTATAGACTTGAAATCTTTGGGATAAAGAGTATAGAATTTCTGAAGACTCTGTCGTTATTCAAGGGTATGTTCTTTTTAAATTTTGCTTTCTTAGGAGTTTTTTCAAGTTAGAACTTTACAGTTAAGTTTCCTTAAGACTCTCTCTGATACAGAAGGTTACACTGAGGAATTTGAAATCAGACCTTGTTCTCATTTCATAGGTCAAATGACTATGACTGACCTCCTTACCCACCTCGTTTTTAAGAAAAATTACTTCTTTGAAAGGCTAACAATGAAATCTATAATTAATCGAACATTAATACCTGTCCAGTGCTTCATAAGTGTTTAATCCCCACCAGAATCCCAAGAGGTAGGTATATTATTGCCAGCTTATAAATAAGGAAAAAGAGTAAATAACATGTCTTTAAAGAAGCTGGCAGGTGACAGCTAGACAGCACCTGTAACGCTCCAGTGAAGTTATCTGTTTACTTATCCCCCTAACTCCCAAAATATATAATCTTCTTGAGGAGAGGTATGTATGTCTTTTTCATAATTATATTAATATGACCAGGACCTATTTTAGTTCTCAAGATCAAGGATACCTCATTATATATTTGTTGAATGAATCAAAGTCTTTATGACTCCAAAGCCTCTATTCTTCCTACTGCAATATGCTGCCTCTTAACCTTTTAAAAATAGCACCTGTCTTTAGATTTCTTCATTGGTAATTTTAGAAACAGGAGATCAACTTTTATATTCTCTCAGTTGGGGGTACCTATATGAAACAATTAAAACTATATTTTTTCTTTCTTTTTTAAAAAGTATATTTTATTGATTTTGCTATTATAGGTGTCCCAATTTTTCCTCCTTTGCCCCCCTCTTCCTGGTTCCTTCCTTCCCTCCATCGATGCCCCCCTTAGTTCATATCCATGGGTTGTGCATGTAAGTTCTTTGGCTTCTTCATTACCTATACTGTTCTTTACCTGCCCCTGTATATTTTGTACCTACCCAGTTATGCCGCTTATTCCCTGTACCTTTGCCCTCATTCTCCCCATTCCCCCTCCCAGCTGATAACCCTCTAAATGATCTCCATATCTAAAATTCTATTCCTGTTCTAATTGTTTGCTTAGTTTGTTTTTGTTTTTATTTTTTAGATTCAGTTGTTGATGGTCGTGAGTTTGTTGTCATTTTAATGTTCGTAGTTTTGATCATCTACTTTTCCCTAAAAGAGTCCCTTTAACATTTCATATAATAAGGGCTCGGTGATGATGAACTTTAGCTTTACCTTGTCTGGGAAACACCTTCTCTCTCCTTCAATTCTAAATGATAGCTTTGCTGGATAGAATAATCTTGGTTGTAGTTCCTTGCTTTTCATCACTTTGTGTAGTTCTTGCCATTCTCTTCTTGCCTGCAAAGTTTCTTTTGAGAAATCAGCCTACCGCCATACCACCCTGAACACACCTGATCTTGTCTGATCTCGGAAGCTAAGCAGGGTCAGTCCTGGTTAGTAATTGGATGGGACAAATCAGCTCATACTCTCATGGGAACTCTTTTGTAGGTAACTCTCTGCCCTCTTCTTGCTGCTTTTAAGATTTTCTCTTTATCTTTAATCTTTTGCATTCTAATTATGGTGTGTCTTGGTGTGGTCCTCTTTGGGTCCCACTTGTTTGGGATTCTCTGTGCTTCCTGGACTTTTATGTCTATTTCCTTTGCTAAATTAGGGAAGATTTCTTTCATTATTTTTTCAAATAAGTTTTCACTTTCTTGCTCTTCCTCTCCTTCCGGCATCCCTGTGATTCGGATGTTGGACCTTTGGGAGATGCCCAGGATCTTCTTAAACTCTCCTCATTTTTTTGAATTCTGGTTTCTTTGCTTTGTTCTGGTTGAATGTTTATTTCTTCCTTATGTTCCTAATCATTGATTAGAATCCCGGCTTCCTTCCCTTCGCTGTTGTTTTCCTGTGGATTTTTCTTTATTTCCCTTAGTAGAGCTTTCATTTCTTCTCTTATGCTTTAGCCGTATTCAGTGAGATCTTTCAGCATCTTGGTCTCCAGTGTTTTGAAATCTGCATCTATCTCCGCATTGCTTAGTTCTTTTTCTGGGGTTCGGTTATGTTGCTTCGTTTGGACCATATTTCTTTGTTTCCTGATTTTGGCTGCCTCCCTATGTCTGTGTAGTAGGTAGAGCTGCTTTGATTCCGTTTTAGCGCACCTGTTGAGTTGTGTGGGGCGGAGCCTTGAGTATTTGCCAGGCAGGGCAACTGTGGCTCTGTGTGTGGGGGAGGGGTCAAGAGGTGCAGTGCTGCCGCTGGCTGATTTCTGGGGGCTTGCCTGGCCCTGGCCCGTATCCAGTCACTACCCCCATTTCCCGTATTCAGCGGGTGTTCCTCCAGCTGCTGTCCTGGTTGTGGTTCCCAGGGCGGGTGCGCTCGTGTAAGTACAGAGAATGTCTTTGGCTGCCCCAGCCCCCACTGGGTTTATAGCCAGAAGTTAGGCGTCTTTATTTTTCCCCGGCCCTGGAGCCCTGGGCTGCACAGTCTGGCTGGGGCTGGGCACGCTTGCTCATAAGGTGTCCCCCTGATTTTTACCCACCACATATGAATGTGGGGTTGCCCATCGTCTCCCGCTCACTGCGGTCACACGGAGTCCTCTCTGCTGAGGCTTCCTGTCTCTGCCCCTCCTACCTGTCTGGATGAATATAGCTTCTTTAAATCCTGGATTGTTGGATTTGTACAGTTCTGCGTGTTTTTCTGGGTGATTTTCACTTTTAAGTTAGCTGTGTTCCTCCTTATGGCTGTGTAATGAGGCAAGGTTGTCTACCTATGCCTCCATCATGAACGGGACCAAGAATATATATTTTTAACCACAATATGTATTTTTTATATTTCAATCACAGTTTACATTTAATATTATTTTGTATTAGTTTCAGATGCATGGCATAGTGATGAGACAATCACATATTTTACAAAGTGTTCCCCCGACATGTCAGGCACCTCCCTGGCACTGTACAGAGCTATCACCATGTCCTTGACTATGTCCCCTGTGCCGTGCTTTACATCTCCGTGACTGTTTCGTAACTGCCATTTTGCACTTCTTAGTCCCTTTCCCTTTCCCCCAGTCCCTCAAAACCCCTCCTGTCTGTCTACCATCAGTCTGTTCTCTCTATATATGTGTCCATTTCAGTTTTGTTCATTTATTCTGTTCTTTAGAATCCATATATAAGTGGAATCATATGATATTTGCCTTTCTCTGACTGACTTAATTTCACTTAGCATAATACCCTCTAGGTCCATCCATGCTGTCACAAATGGCAAGATTTCATCCTTTTTTATGGCTGAGTAATACTCCATTATACATATATACATATATATCTACCACAGCTTTTTCATCCATTCATCTGTTGTTGTGCACTTGGGTTGCTTCCATAGCTTGGCGATTGTAAATAATGCCATAATGAACATAGGGGCGCATATGTTCTTTTAAATTAGCATTTTGGAGTTCTTCAGATAAATGCCCAGATGTAGAATCACTGGGTCATAAGGCAGTTCCATTCGTAATTTTCTGGGGAACTTCTATACTGTTTTTCATTTATAAGTGCACGAGGGTTCCCTTTTCTCCACATCCTCACCAACACTTGTTTGTTGATTTATTGATGATAGCCATTCTGACAGGTGTGAGGTGATATCTTACTGATGATTAGTGACACTGAGCATCTTTTCATATGTCTGTTGTCCATCTGTATGTCCTCCTTGGAGAAGTGTCTACTCAGGTCTTCTGCCCATTTTTTAATTGGATTGTTTGCTTTTCTGGTGTTGAGTTCTTTATAAACTTTGAATAGTAACCCCTTATAGGATGTATCATTGGTAGAAATCTTATATTTTGTGATCTCAAGGACTCATAATGTGATCTTTTTATTTGTTTATTGTTTTAAGCCTATCTTCTCTTTTCCTTCTCAGATGGCCAAGTGTGATGCTTGCAAACGACAGGGCAAGCTACACGAGTCCCTGAAGTGGCGAGGGGACATCAGACATTTTTGTAATCTATTTTGCGTCTTGGAGTTTTGTCATCAGCAAACTACAAATGACCCTGATTCACAAAATAAAGGTAAAATTAAACTTGGCTAATGGGATCTTTATGTCAGTGCAAGGATGTAATATCCACATACACAGTTGTAAATAATATAATAGAAACAAAATTTCACTGGATTCTCATAGCTGGAATTTCCTTAAATTTTCTGGTAAGAATCCTTAAAGATTGCCCTTGAGGGAAAATTCATCCTGATGCTTATTGCTATCATAATCAAACACACCAAGAATAATAAATATAGAAGCACTAATTTTATAGAAAAATTGGATTTAATTGCTTGTGATTGGCTCTATCTGTATATAAATAACCACACTAGGGATATATGCTATTTAGTTAATAAACTAGAAATAAAAATAGAAAATTAGGGCAGACAAAGGAAGAGAATATAAGTATGTTAATATAGTAGCTGTGACTGGCATAAGATTTGATCCAGAGCTTGTTTGTGGCCAAGGAAAAAAGAACAACACATTAATTACATCAGAAAATAAAGTAGACCAGTTCTTCATGGGTAGCAATGTTTTTCTTGGCTAAGAATAAAATAATTTTCCAAGTAGGACAGCTAATGTGTTCAAAATATCCATATGAATAGATAGATGGCATGTTTTTAAAGTAGCTCCCTGAAGTAGGACTTCTCTGAGTTGGATTAAAAACATTTGAATTATGTTCTCTGATCAAAGCCTGGAGTGCTGCTGAATTGACAGGACCCATGTGCTTTGGCTCCTTACAGTCTGGCCCTTGTTTGCCTTTGCAGTCTTATTAATCATCATTTTAATCCAGATACGCCTTCTAGCTAATCTTTTTTGTTATCATCCATTCCCTGAGATTAGTCAGGCGGGTGGTAAAATTTTCATTCTGTGATATAGGTTAACAAAATTGGTGTTCTTCTCTGGATGGACACCTATGTCACCAACTTATTTATAAAAATTGTCATGTTAAATTTTTACTTGACGCAACATAGGTGTAGAAGTTTTAATATTCATGAATACAAAAGCCCAGCTAACCCTGATGACAGTACCTTCTATTTTTATCTGTTAAATATCATTTGAAGTTTATAATTTTAGAGAATCAGCCTCTCTTTAAGTCCTAATGAACAGTAATCTGATTAATGTCACCCAGCCAAACATTATACAGAGTTAGATATTTGCATAGCATCTTGAAAATTTAGTTGTTATATGGTTTTGTATGTGTGTGTGTGAGAGACCCTTTTGTTTGTTATACTAGGTCTTACCTTTTTATTTTAAGCAGTAAATATTTCCAAGGCACCAATTGCTTCAATGGAGCTCCCTTCTGCAAAGACAGATACAACACCAGTTATAACCTGTGTGGTGTCATTAGCAAAAGCATCTCCTGCCCAGTCCACAGGGAATACTAACAGTGTTTTAAAAGGTATGACTTGGCGGAAAGGCATTTGTTCAGACTGTGGAAATGAGGGTTGTCCAGTGTGTGTATCTGTTATTACACTTATATGAGGAAACATGCTCCTCTCTCTTGGAGGGAAGTGGGTAGCAAGCAGAGTGGAATGGATAGGGAACAAAGTGCCATGTATGACTTATTTTTTTAAGAACCCAAATAATTTTAATAGAGCTTCCTTTACTACCAGAGATTCTAATACAGTAGGATGGGATTGCAGCTCAGGAATCCTTACCATTACCAAGAACTCCAGGTGATACGAGGCTGAGTGGTTTTGGACCTTTATTTGAGAAGTTCTGGACTAGTCTCTAGATCACCTTAATGAGAGGAAAGTAACTTCTTGGTTTCAGTGTTTACTTTTGTATATTCCTTAGATAATTATGTTTTGATTTATAACAGATGCAGTTACTACAGAGGCAGCAAGGATCATCGAAGATGTAAGTTTTATTGTTAATATTGGCCTGATAGTGCCACTTTATTTTCATTTTGGATATAGCCTTCTAATATATGAGTACATTTCTGTTTATAGCTTAGTGTTTAAAAAAGTGGAGTAATATATTATGCATTAAGTTTTGTTTTCAAATCTTAAAATTACATTATTAATAAGAATGCATTTCTGATTTATTACTTGTATCTGGTGCCTTAATTTCTTTAAATACTTGTTAATTCCTTTTGGTTACTTATTTTTCTCTTTTACTGCATTCAAGTCATTTTCTTTTAAACTAGAAAGTCTCTTGAAAAATTTCATTGTAGTGTCATTGTATGCATCTTTGAATTATGCCAGACTGAAAATAGCGTAAAGTAAAAAGATTTAAATCCCCACTTTATGTCTCAAGTTTGAAATATTGTAAAACTTCCCAAAATTAAAAAAAATTTTGAAGAAATGCATAATTTCAAATCTGGCAGGCTGAAAGGATTACAGGCTATGTCTTTATTGTCTTATGTCAGCATCACTTGGCAGGAAAACAAAATTCCCATCATTCTTTATCAATATCACATGAACCTAACGTCTTAGATCTTAGGTTAATGTTTTTGGTGACTGTGGGCTGCTCTTTTTAACATCTGCTCTTGATACAATTCAAAATCATTTTTTATATTAAATAACTGTCATTCAGATTCATTAAGTGATGGTGCTAGTGCTAAAAAGTGTGCCCCAAATTTAATAAATTTGGAGCAGAAGTTAAATGTGATAAAACTCTGTGGAGATTGCCAGACTACTGCTGCGATATCTCATCCTGTTAATTTAGGAGAGTGCATCCTGCAGAATATTAGAGATAATCTTCATAAAAACCAAAGCATCAGTAAAGCAGGTACACCCTTTAGTTCCCAAAATGATCTTATAACCAGGCAAGGATAATTGAATAAATGAATAAAATCCTGGCAACACGGCTATAAGATCAGTGTTGACATAATGCACTCCCAAGGTCAAGCTATCATTTATGTTAAGGCATGAAGTTGTTTTTTAACGATTTTATTTATTTATTTTTAGAAGGGAAGGGAGGGAGAATGAGAGGGAGAGAAACATCAGTGTGTGGTTGCCTCTTGTGTGCCCCCTATTGGGGACCTGGCCTGCAACCCAGGAATGTGCCCTAATTGGAATCGAACTGGAACCTTTATGTTTGCAGGATGATGCCCAATCCACTGAGCCACATCAGGGATTTATCCAGTCAGAGCATGAAGTAGTTTTGAGATTTGAAAAGAGGTAGCAAGTGAAAGAAAAAGGTTTACTGCAAATCATAGCTGGTTTTCTAATTTTATATTATTAAAATATATTTTAGCCCTGGCTTGTGAGGCTCAGTGGATTGAGTACTGGCCTGTAAACCAAAGGCTTCCTGGTTCGATTCCCAGTCAGGGCACATGCCTGGGCTGCAGGCCAGGTCCCCAGTAGGGGGCACCCAAGAGGCAACCACACATTGATATTTCTCTCCCTCTCTCCCTCCCTTCCCCTCTTTCTAAAAATAAAATCTTAAAAAAATTTTTTTTATTGTATGCTATTACAGTTTTTCCCTCTTTGCCCCGCTCCACCGGCCTGCCCCCGTTTTCCAATTTTAAAGCCCACCAAGGTATTAAGGATATAAACATGAGTAGGCAAGCTATATCTGTTAACTCCAAAACTACCAAAACATTTCAACTTTACCATAATTTAAAGAGGCTTTAACTTGGAAGACAACATAACCCCTGCTAATAAAGAATGTGAAAGTAGTAAAGAAGGTAAATTTGTACAAGGTTGATGAAGGAGATGTTGCAATTTTGCTTGGGTTGATCCCCACGAATTAATAAAGGAAGCCTTGTTAGAATTAGAAAAATAAAGGTCCTATGGAATCAGATCTCTGATGGTGGCCGCAGGATTGGGGTGGTTGGTGAGTGGGCAGTCGCAGTTGGGGCTGTGGTGGCAAAGGGACAGAAAGGGTGGCTTTCCTGGTGGGGCTGCAGGAGCAGGAGGGCCACATACTGGGCAGGCCCTGCCCCACGGCCTGCATTACATTCTGGGCCTCTGGGCTGTGTGCCTTGCCCAGCGGCTGCAGCTCTGGCTGCCTGGTGTAGACCTTAAAGCGCCCGTAGGCTTTTGAAGCGCTTTGACATCTCAGAAGTAGCGCTGTGTAAACCGAGGTGTTTGATACTTGCGGAAATACATTGTGGGCCAGGAAACCTAACTGAAGCCTTTAGTAAGTCTTGCAGCGTTTTGACATTTCCAAAGTGTTTTGGCATCTTTGAAACCTAGAGAACTGTGATGGGCAGTGGGAAGAAGGGGGAAAGGTGCCAATGGCGTGGGAGCTGCCTAAGGTCAAGTATCATTGGATCGGCAGTGGGAAGTGTCTTTCTGCAAGTGAAGTGATGGGGTCCCCTCCAGATGACCAGCTCATACCTCTGTGTCGCATTCTGGAGAGGCCAGCAGCCCCAAGTACGTGAAAGCCCAGAAGGAGGACGATGTGGCCTGCACACTGAGGTTGTCCTGGGACTCATCCCGTTGCAAAAATTCCTCCTCCTCATCCTCTTCCCATTCTTCTGGCACAGGTGTGGATGGGGCTGCTCCCAGTGGCTGCCTGATTTGAAGCACATGGTGGTTCCTTTTGTCAAGGTGATCCCTTCTGTGCCCAGCCAGCTTCTCTCTAGAAGCAGTGGCTTTTCTAGAGGAGAAAACCTGTAGCCTTAAGGTTAATTCCAAAGACAGTCTTTGTAATTCCAATGATGCAATTGAGGAACCAAACAAGGTTCAGAAAAGGAAGAAGGAAAGACTTAAGAGACCAAGGCTCTACAGTGATCTACCTGAAGGCTATCCAGGGCATTCTGAGAAAGTCCATGCCAAAAAGGAAGGGAAATACTGCCACTAGGGCAGCTCCAAACACAGGAGAGCATCTAAACTGCAGAGAAGGACCAGCCAAAAGTATCACTGCGTCTGCTCCGCAGAAAGAGAGAGTCAGCCCTAGAGAGTAGAGTGAAAGAAAAAAAAAGGCTGTGCTGGAGGGGAGCAGCTCCTGTGACAGGAGAGTGGCGATACGCTCTTAGGAGAAACCCAATGAGAAGCCACTTGGTGATGGAAGGATAGTTACTGACACACTCTCTTCCACCCCTACAGTTTTTAGATGACTCTGACTCTCATTTAGAAAGCCAAAAGCCTGGAGAAAGGGAGGTGGTGACAGAGCACACTTCTTCAGGAACTGACTGGTCCAATGTGGACGAGGTCTCCACAGTCACTTTCTCAGGAGGAGCCCATCTCACTGAAACTTTCTTTTTTTTTTTTTAATTATATTTTATTGATAATGCTATTACAGTCGTCCTAATTTTTCCCTCCTTGACCCCCTCCACCCACACTCCCCTTTCCCTCAGGCAGTCCCCCCACCATTGTTCATGTCCATGGGTTATGTGTGTAAGTTCTCTTGGCTGCTCCGTTTCCTTACTTTACATCCCCATGACTATTCTGTAACTACCTGTTTGTACTTCTTAATCCCCTCACATCTTCACCCATTGCCCCCACCCTCCCTACCATCTGGCAACCATCAAAACACTCTCCATATCCATGATTCAGTCTCTGTTCTTGTTTTCTTAGTTTGTTTTTTAGATTCAATTGTTAATAGGTATGTATTTATTGCTATTTTATTGTTCAGAGTTTTGATGATCTTCTTAAATAAATCCCTTTAACATTTCATATAATAATGGCTTGGTGGCCCTGGCTGGTGTAGCTCAGTAGCTCAGTGGATTGAGCATCAGCCTGCAAACCAAAGGATTGCCAGTTTGATGCCCCAGTGAGGGTACATGCCTGGGTTGTGGGCCAGGTCCCCAGTAGGGGGCACATGAGAGGCAACCACACATCGATATTTCTCTTTCTCTTTCTCCCTCCCTTCCCCTCTAAAAATAAAATAAATAAAAAATTTTTAAAAAAGTAATGGCTTGGCGATCATGAACTCCTTTAGTTTTTTACCTTGTCTGGGAGGCTCTTTATCTGCCCTTTGATTCTAACTGATATCTTTGCAGGGTAGAGCAATCTTGGCTGTAGGTCCCTGCTTTTTATGACTTTGAGTATTTCTTGCCAATCCCTCCTAGGCTTCAAAATTTCTTTTGAGAAATCAGCTGACAGTCTTATGGGAACTCCCCTGTAGGTAACTAACTGCTTTTCTCTTGCTGCTGTTAAGATTCTTGCTTTATTTTTAACCGTTGGCATTTTAATTATGATATGTCTTGGAGTGGGCCTCTTTGCATCCACCTTGTTCGGGACTCTGTGCTTCCAGGACCCTCATATCTATTTCTTTCACCAAATTAGGGAAGTTTTCTTTCATTATTTCTTCAACTAGATTTCCAGTTTCTTGCCCTTTCTTTTCTCCTTCTGGCACCCCTATGATGTGCATGTTGGAACGTTTAAGTTGTCCCAGAGGCTGCTTACACTATCTTTGTTTTTTTTGGATTCTTTTTTCTTGTTGTTCTGAGTGGTGGTTTTTTTCTTCCTTATATTCCAAATCATTGATTTGATTCTTGGCTTCATCCACCCTACTGTTGTTTCTCTTTAAATTGTTTATTTCAATTAATGTATCCTTCTTTTCTGACTGGATCTTTTTTATGCTGTTGAGGTCCTCACTAAGTTCCTTGAGCATCCTTATAACCAGTGTTTCGAACACTACATCTGATAGATTGCTTATCTCCATTTCATTTAGTTCTTTTTCTGGAGTTTTGGTATGTTCTTTAATTTGGGCCATGATTCTCTTTCTCCTCATTTTGGGAGCCTCCCTATGTTTGTTTCTATGTATTAGGTAGAGCTGCTATGACTGCCTCTCCTGGTAGCATGGCCTAATAATGTAGTAGGTGTCTTGTAGGGTCTACTGGCACGGCCTCCCCTGTCACCGAAGATGAGTACTTGAGGTGCGTCCTTCACGTGGGCTGAGTACACCCTCCTTTTGTAGTTGAGCCTTGATTGCTTTTGGCAGGTTAGTGGAAGGGATTTATCCAGGCCAGTCAGCTCTAAGGATTGTCTGTGACTATTTACCACCAACCTTGGCCTTCCGTAGAGGATCAGCTGTGCAGGAATAGGGTAGTGGTGCTCTGACATGGTTTGTAGCTGTCCACTGGGTTCACAGGCTCTGGCATTTCTTGGATAGTGCAGGCCAAGGTCAGCCCCCACCTGTGTTCTGCCCGGGTCCATCCTGCCTAAGCTATAAGGCAGTCTGAGGTGGCTGCCACTTGTACCAGGCTTAGAGATTCCCAGGCGAAGCCGGGCTGTGAATCTAAGCTGGCTGCTCCTAGTGCTGGGCCTGAGGTCACTTAGCAAGAGGAACAGGGTCTGGGGTCTCACTGAGACCAGCTGTTGCTTGTTTGAGAGGATTTAGGAAGTTGTGAAGTATGAGCCAAGACCAGCCATTACTATGGAAAAATCACTGTTAACAGCTTGGGTGGGCCCGTAAGCTAGGTGGGATGCAGTCTCAGGCATCTCCAAGGCAGGACAAAATGGTGTTAGCCAGGTTAATGGGGTTTCAGATATGAAACCTGCATGCCAGCTCTGTGGCTTTTGGGGGGAGGGTTAAGAAAAGGGACAGTGGCCTCTGCCCACCTTTCTAGTTGGGAGAAAGCTGTCCCCCAGCTCTCACCTTGATGCCAGACACTTCAGTACCTCCCTGTATGCCACTGGTGCCTTTCAAGCTGCTACCCCAGTGCTGGGGCTCAGAGGAAATGAGTCCGAGTAAGTCTGTGTGTAGGTTCTTTAAGAAGAGCTGCTTGGAACTCCAGAAGTTTCTTCCACCAACTCAATCCCCACTGGTTTTTGCAGCCAGAAGTTATGGGGACTTATCTTCCAGGCACTGGAACCCTGGGCTGAGGGGCCGTGGTGTGGGCCTGGGACTCCTCGTTCCTGAGATATCACGCCCAAATTTTTATCCACCACATGTGGATGTGGGACCAGCCCATTCTGCATCTCTTTGCCTCTTACCAGTCTGGATGGATACGTTTCTTTAATTGCATAGTTGTCAGACATCCATTCAACTTGATTTTTGATGGTTCCGAGGATGGTTGTTCTGTATTTTAGTTGTAATTTTGATGTGGTTGCGCGAGGAGGTGAGCCATGTCTGCCTATAACCCCATCTTGATTGGCAGTCTCGCTGACGTTTTCAAGTTTCAGGGCCTTCTGCCTTTCTCATTGACTATGTCATGTACCTGGCTAATTTGAACAATAGGCCTTGGTGTGACTATGGCAGCTGTTGGACCAACAGTCCCAGCCTCCTAGCTACCCCTTCATGGGCAGCAGCTGCAGTGACACATTGCCAGCCGGCAGGAGCAGCCTGGGCCTCCTGGGCAATTATTTTCTCAACTCTATAGTGAGCTCCAGATCTCTGGAGGTGACAGAGGAAAGATCCCGGGACTTGCACTCGTTTTGTCTGTGGGAGCTTAGAAGAAGAGCAGATAAGGGAGAAAAGAACATTCCAGGAGAAGCTAGCCCCCCATTCTTATGAAGGACATGTATCTAGCACCCTGCCAAAGAGCCACTGGGACCAAACATAGAGGAGGGTTTCATAGATCCCCATTGTCACTTGGACATGCTCTATTCCAAGTTGTCTTTCAAAGGGACCTTTAGCAAATTAAGAAAAATGTATAGTAGCTCCTCCCCTAAGGAATTTCAGGGCCGCATTTCTCTGACCCCAGGACACTGACAGATTGTCTAAAGGAGGAGCTGTTGGAAGAGGATTTGGTTTGGGGGCCTTTGGCTGTCACCTTCATTTTGCTCATTACTACAGGGAGAGTCACGAAAGAAGTGTTTTCCAAGTCTTAAGGGATCCCAAGGCTGCGGCATTTGGGGAAATGGGCTTGGATTACTCTTACAAATGCACCATGCCTGTCCAGGAAGAGCACAAGGTAATATGGGATTCTCTTCAGCTTGCTTACAGTTCTTTTTAGTTCTTAGTTTATTAATTCTCTCATGAAAAATCTCCACAATTACTACACATAAACTCACTGAATAATCTTTACTCCTCTTGTCCAGTGTTCAGCTCACTTTTTGGCAGTACCACCACTGGCCTTTGCAGCCCCCCTGACTTCTTCATTTTGTTCTTGCGTTCCCCTCTCTATTTTCTTGGGGTTTACTCATATAGGACAAGTCTTGCCAGTCTATGTTTGGGTTCATTTTTCTTTGTGCAACCCAAGGAATCATAAATCATGCCAAAACCAGTTGTCTTGCTACCACCAAATGTGTTCCAAATCCAGATACAAAGATGACATCTGGTGTAGTCTTGCACATTTTGGCTAGTTTTTCCTATATTTCTGTCGTAGGTGTTATTGCATTGCCAAGATGAAGGACATCAATGGCCATTTGTTTCCGCTAAAGTTGTCTGTTGGTCATGAACTTCCTGGTCCAGATAGTTACTGTGTCGTTCATGATGCCAGCCCATTTACTCAGGAGTTTTAATTCTTTCTTTAGTTGTTGAAATCTAACTATAGGATTTCCCTACTTTTGGAACTAAAGAACTTAGAACTCCAAAAAATTTAATCGCTCTTATTCAGACCATCTAGATGTCATTTGTGAAATTCTTCACAAGCTATTTCTTTCAGGTTTATTATGTAAGGGGCCGGGGCAATAGGTATTTTGTGACTTCTTATGGCTAATGATATATCTCAAAACATTTGTTTTCCTTCTTGGAAGCAACAAAAGGAAGAAAGAAAGAAAGGGAGAGAGGGAGGGAGGGAGGGGAGAGATAGAGAAAAGAAAAACCAAGGTAACAGAAGAGGGCCCTAGCAATTAGCCTTGGCCCTCAGTACATCAACCAACAGTAAAGTGACTGACATGGGCATTTGACCTTATTTCAGCCACAGTTGCTAGTTTTGAAGAAGATGATCCAGATGTGGATTGCTGTTCCATGGTGGCAAGGCAAAAGGTGGACAGTATGTCTGCATATCAAGAAATTCACAATGAGTCCTGGTTGGGTAGCTGAGTTCGTTAGAGTGCATTGTAATATGCCAAGGTTGCTAGTTCAATCCCTGGTCAGGGCACATACAAGAATCAACCAACGAATGCATAAATGAATGAAACAACAAATCAGTGTTTCTCTCTCCCCTTTTCCCTTTCTCTTTAAAATCAGTAAAGTAAAATTTTTAATCCACAATGAAAGAGGGGTGAGGGGAGGTGGAAGAGGGTTATGAGGGGGTAAATGGTGGTAGAAAGAGACTTGACTTGGGGTGGTGATCACACAATACAATATACAGATGATGTATTATAGAATTTTATACTTGAAACCTACATAATTTTATTAACCAATGTCACCCCAGTAAATTCAATAAAAAAGTAAAACGAAAGAAAGAAAAAGAAAGAAAGAGAAATATACAATGAGAGGAAATACAAACCATATTAGAGTCATTCTTTAGTAGAAGTCTTTCAGGGAATCAGACCACCCTTCATTATAATGTGGAGAGATAGCTTGTTCTAATTTGATGCTGCTTAATGCTCCCATTATTCGTGTTATTGGAAGATGATAATGATATCTTCTATTTAATTACTTTCGGGCAGTATGCTATATTAGAATGGTCATTAAAGTAAATATGCATTTATTTGTATATTATATACTATACATTAAATTGTATTTTAAAATAACATTAAATTATATTTTAATGAATCAGTGGTATAGAATTAATAATTTTGTTATTAACCACATCATTATATAATTAAAGCATTTTATATTAATAAGTACTATTAATATGTACTATGAAAATATTCTGTATCGATTAAAGATTTATGTACTCTGAGAATGCATCCATCTCCCACTTTATATATGTGGGACAGTTAGTCTTGAGTTGTGTTAGTTCTGAATTATTCAGGGTTTTCAGGAACATATCTCTCATATTAAATGTGACTGCCCTATGTAGGTTGGGGCAAAAGTAGGTTTACAGTTTATATGGAAAATAAGACAATAGTTAACAAATAATAACACAAGAATAAATTCTGTGCTTCATGTACTCACAACTGTAAACCTACTTTTGCCCTACCCCATATATGTTTTCCCTGTGTGGAGTCCTTCTGTAATTCATTTTAACCAGTCATTTAATCTATGTTACAGAATAGCTCTGATTAAAATTTTCAGTTTGGTCTAAAAAAGTATAATAATAACAAATAGTGTAGTACTCTGTGATTTTTTAAAAATGACAGTTTTAGATTGTTTCTCTGGGATTTTACTGTGGCTCTCCTTCAAGTTATTTAAATGGTCTTAAATTTGGGGGAATATTAAGGTAGATACAGGAATGTACAAAAAAAATCTGCAAAGGCCAGCGAATTTTTTATATAAAGGTCTGGATAGTAAATATGTTGAGCTTTTCAGGCCACGCAGTCTGTTGCAACTCTTTACCTCTGATGTTACAGCATAGTAAGTGGCTATGTTCCAATAAAACTTTATTTACAAAAACAGGTGGTGGGCTGCACTTGGCCCAGAGCCATATATTTTGCCAACTCCTGCTCTTCTGTGTTCCCACCATCCGGAATTAATCATTGATAGATTTGGCTTATTTGCTCACAGTTTTTTTCTTTCTCCTACCTTTTTATTTTCTTTAAAAAATCTATCATTTTTCATATTCCTAGATGTAAATGCTATTAGGAGTTTGGTATGTGTCCTTTCAGATCATTTTTAATCTTTCACATTCATATATACAAGTCCATGGAAAATATTTAATACTGTTTTTAAAAATACCCATGTGATACCTAATAGATTTGGTACATTCCTGTTGACCGCTCTATAGTATTATATTGTATGTAGGTACCACATTTTATTTGTCCATTGCCCAATTAACGAACGTCACATTACTTCCAGTTTTTCACTGTTAAAAATCTCTGCTACAATGAATATCCTTCTAGATGTCTCCTTGGGCAGGTGTGTGGGTGTTTGTCTAGTGTAGATATGGAAAAGGGGAATTTTTGGGGTCAAATAATATTTGCATTTTTAGGGTTTGTTTTTTTTTAAGATTTTGTTTATTTATTTTTAGAGAGAGGAGATGGGGAGGGAAAAAGAGGAGAGAAATATCAATGTGTGAGAGATGATCAGTTACCTCTCACATGCCCTCAACTGCGGGCCTGGCCTGCAACCAAGGCACGTGCCCTGGCTGTAAATTGAACTGGCCACCTTTCGGTTCCCAGGGTGGCACTCAATCCACTGAGCCACACCAGCTGGGGATGCATTTTTGGTTTTTAAATTGCCCTGCAGAGAGGCCATTCCAATTTTTATTACCACCAGCAGTTTATGATTATACTTCTTTCCCGCAGCTTCACTATCATTTAATGTGTCTGATGTAAACATTTCTGCCAATCTGTTTAGTAATGTCTTATTGTTGTTTTGTTTCACATGTCACTGCCTACTAGTGAGTTTGTTTTGATTTCATTTTCAAACACTTGAATTTTTAAAAATTTCCTGTTTTTAATTTTTCCCCATTTTTGTGTTGAATTGTCTTTCTGATTGATTTATAAGATTTCTTTATATAGTCTGGATTTACCCCCCTTCCTACTCATCATTTTAATCAACAAAAAATATGCAGTAATGCTTCTTGAAAAAAATCTTTTTTTAACACCATAGTCCTCTAGCCAATGTCCCATTTCGCTGCTCTGCATTTTGGAAAAACAACTCTAAAGGTGACCTTTACTTGCTGCCTCCATTTTCTTACGTCATCTTTCTTTAGCTCACTCTAGTCAGGCTTTTGTCTGCATCACTTCACTGAAACTGCTCATCAAAATTACTATCAGTTTCTATTTTTGCCACATTCAATGGTCAATTTTCAGCTTTCATTCTCCTCATCTTTTCAGTAACATTTGACACAGTTGATCTTTCTTTTCTTCTTGAAATATGTTCTTCAGCTGGAAATATGATTCTCCAGGTCATCATAATTGTCCCTTTTCTCAAGCTACATGCTTCCAACAGGACTCATATACATTCTTGTGGTTTTAAACACCACCTAGGTGGTGGCTGATTCCCAGTTTTATTTCTTTTACTCTGACCTCTGAGTTCCAGATTCATGTGTCCAACTGCCTACAGGACATTTAGATAATTAAAAGCTCTCTCAAGCGATATGTCTACAACGGGACCCTTTTATTCCCCTCAGACTGCCTCTCTGGTGTTCCTTACTTACTACCTCCTTAGTTTGAGCCCCCAGCATCTTTCTTCTGGATTATTGCAATGCCCTACCTGTCTTCCTGCTAACATTCTTGCCCTTTGCAGTTTGCTTCTTCATTCAATTGCCAGAATGATCTTCTTAAAACAAATGAGATTGTGTGACTCTACTGCTTAAACACCTTCAATGAAATTCTGAGAAAGAAGAATAAAGAAGAGGAAGAAGTAGTTTCCAAAATCACAGGAAAGCCACAAATTTTATAAAGTTGCAGAGTTAAAAAAACTGATACCGAAGCTGTGAATAGGTGGACAAACTCAGTAGAAAGGAAGTTCAGAAATAAATCTAAGTATGTATGGGAATTTAGAAATAATAAAAGTGGCATTTTAGATCAGCAGAGGATATCTAGATTACTCAATAGTGTTGTGACAACTGAGTAGACATACGGAAAAAAATATGGTTGGATTTCTACCTCACAAACTCAAGTGAACACCAGATGGAGAAAAGCCTTAAGTGTAAAAAAATACTAAAAGTAGTAGGAAAATATATAGGAAAGAATTTTAATACAGAAGTGGGGAAAATCTAAATATTCCGCAAAACCCAGAAGCTATAAAACATATGTTAGGGAACTTCAGCTATATTTCAAAGTCAAAAGACAAATGAAAAAATGAAAAGGTTGCAATTTGTGTCATTAAAGGCTAGTTTTTTCTTTTTATATGTAAAAAGTTTTTTATGAACCGTTAAAAAGACCCATTTTCCATTGAGAGAATGAGCAGAAGTATGATTAGAGACTAGGAAATAAGGAATAATTTCTAGGCCCTGGCTGGTGTGGCTCAGTGGATTGAGCACTGGCCTGTGAACCAAAGGGCTGCAGGTTCGATTCCCAATCAGGGCATATGCCTGGGTTGCTGGCCAGGTCCCTGATAGGGGATGCGCAACAGGTAACCGCACAGTGATGTTTCTCTCCCTTTCTTTCTCCTTCTCTTCCCCTCTCTAAAAATGAGTAAGTAAAATCTTTTAAAAAAATAGTTTTTAGGCATATGTAGAGATAATCAACTTCAAAATTAGAGAAATGCCAGAACTAAAGTTTCATCAGATTGGCAAAAATGTGATGGATAACACTCAAGGCATTTTTACATGTTACTAATAGCAGTCAGTAAACTACTACAGAGAGCAATTTAGTTAAAACCTGTTAAAACTGAAAATGTAACTACCATTTTACTCAGGAACTCAATTTTTAGGAATTTATTTTTCATATACATTTCACACATTTATGAAGTAAAGTATGTTCACAGATAATAATTGCAGCACTGTTCGTAGCAGAAACTTGAAAACAACCTAATTATTTTATCAGTGACCAGGGCCACTGTGACTTCATCCTGAGTTACTGTACAATATTTATGAGCAAAAAATAGCCCTACAATGGGTAGAGCCTGAAATGCACCCGTCTCTAATCTCGCACGGCCTGGCAACTGGAGTCCCCTGCACAAGCATACACTGTGGCTCTGTTAGGACTGTAGTTAAGTTAAACATTATAGCCATACAGTGGAATACTATGCAGTTAAAAAGAATGAGGCAGCTCTATATGTACAGACATACAGCAGCCTTATATGTAAGTGAAAAAAAGACGCAAAACTGCTTAGTGCCCTTTCTATTTTAAAAACACAAAACACATGCCTGTACATACACATATATAAAATACCTCTGGAAGGCAAGCAATAAATAGATAATAGTGGTGCCTCTGTGGAGAACTAAACAACTGAGGGAATTTTAAGAGGGAGCATTATTTTTTCAGTGTTTATGATTTGAATCTTTTAATTTTGTGTCACATGTTACATTACCCATTCAAAAGATATGCATAAAATTTTTTAGAGGATAAAGGAAACGGCAAAAGATGTGAATAGAGAGTTCACAAAAGCAGAAATACAAAGAATGCTCAACCATGAAGAATACCTAACGAAACTACTATTTAGATTTTTAAAAAAATCCTCACTGGAGAATATGTTTATTGATTTTAGAGAGGAAGGGGGAGAGAGAGAAACATGGATGTGAAAGAGAAACATTGATCAGTTGCTCCTTGGACACACACACCCTGACTGGGGACCGAACCTGCAGCTCAGGCATGTGTCCTGACCTGGAATTAAACCCGCAACCTTTTGGTGTATGGGACAACATTCCAACCTACTGAGCCACTTGGCCAGGGCATAATGACACCACTATTAGATACTTTTTCACTTATTGAGAAATAGCAAAAAGTCTGATTAATACTGTGTTGACTAGAGTGTCGGGAAACAGGCTCTCATATATTGCCGAAGGTCATTTATCTGCTATGACTTCTATGGAAAGCAATTTGGCAGTACCATCATAATTAAAATTTGTAATGTACAGATTTTAATACACTTTTGACCCACCCAGCACTATTTACAAGACCTTATTCTATAGATGTAATAGCACATGAGATTTAACTTATGTGCAAGGTTATTTATTACAGTATTGTTTATAACAGTAAAAATTTGTAACATGTAACAGAGACACTTCACATTACCTGAGGTACATTCAGTCTATAGACCCTTTAGGAGGCAGCTTCATACAAAGTTTTGTGTGCACCTCCAAGATGGCTCGCTTGGTGACAGTGCAAGGCGCAGAACCTTGCTAATATGATATCATTTGTAGTCAGAAGCAACTTATTTAATTAGGATTTTCAACCTTTTTCACCTCACGGCACACACAAACGAATTACTAAAATTCGGCAACACACACAAAAAATATGTACTTTTTGAAGATCTAACCAAAAAAAATCGGTGTAATTTTGATTCATTCTCACTGGTTGGCTGGTGCCGGTTTTTCATTTTTATTAATTTGACAATCTAAAGGAAAAGAGGTCAGTGCCCCTGGCTAAATAGTCAGGTATTGCATGTTTTAAAAATTCTTGTGGCACACCTATTGAAAGTCACTGACATAGATCATCTCTGGAAGAATGTATAAGAAATTGGGAAGAGTGGTTGTGTTCAAGGTAGAGTCTGGGTTGATGGCAGACAGGCATGGAGAACTTTTTATGTATACACTTTTATACCTTTGAATTATTACATAATTCAAAATTACTGCATCTATTATCTATTGTAGACATAAATTTAAATATAATGAGGCTTTTCATCACACTTAAAAATACAGCTTTAATTTTTTAAAAATTAAATTCAGACCTTCCAGATCCTATACGATTTTGCTTCTGCTACGTCTCCAAATGTATCGTTCCAGCCCCTGCTTACATATTTCAGCCTCGTTCTTAAAAGATATTCAGAAGGTCTCTGCTCAAATGTTTATTCCAAAATTACCCTTCCTCCACACCATCACTCTCCGTTCCCTTACTCTACTTTATTTCTTTCATTGCACGTATCACTACCTAAAATTACACATTATATATTTGTTTTACTTGTTTATCTTCTGTGCCTCCCTCTAGAATGTAAGGGCCATGAGAGCAGGACTTTGTCTTGTTTTCTGCACTATCCCCAGGGCTTAGAACAGTACCTGGCTTATAGTAAACATTCAGTAAATATTAACTAAATGAAAAAAACATGTTTTAAATACATTTTCCCATTCTTGCTTATCCTTCAATTTTGTTATAAAGACTTTTGCTTGCAAAAATAATTTAAGGTAATCAAATACGTCTATCTTTTTCTGCTTTGTTTTCAATTTCTGTGTTTTATTTAAGAATAATTTCTTCTTTTTCTGGTCATTTGAAAGCTCTTCAGTAATTTAAAGTTAATATTTTTCATGTCGAGGTCGTTACTTGATGCAAAATATATTTTTGCGTGTGGTCTGAGGTTGGATCTAAGTTTTCTGAAGAGTCAGTTGTCCTAATCAGCAAAGATTATTTTCATTGTTTTGATTGTACTTACTATAGGCAGAGTAATTTTAAAAGTCAGTAAATGGAACTAATACTGATTAGAAGAATTAGGAATTACTGTATATTTTCCAGTCACTTTTTGACATTGAATTTGCACTTTCAGAGGAATTCTATTTCTCTTGATATATGCCACCTTTCAATTGATAACAATTATTGTCCATGACACGATACTAAAAAAAAACCCTCTTTTTTTCTGAATTTGTTTTTAACTAGGGAAGCACGCAGACAGATGCCGTGAAACTTCTTTCTTCTCGGCCTTCCAGGCTTTTAAAGAACAAAGCATTACTGTGCAAGCCTGTCACACAGACCAAGGCCATCTCTTGCAAACCGCACATACAACACAAGGAATGTCAGACGGGTATGTGCCCTCGTGCATTCCATCTGAAGAAAGTTTCTTTTCTGGGTTTTTTTTTTTTTGCTTTTTTGTTTTTTAAGAAAGGAAAAGAAAGTCATTAACAATTCCTTAAATGTGAAAACAGTCATTAATTCTTAGATCACATACTTTGAACATCTAATTTTTCCTTTTATAATAATTGTTATTTAAAGATAACTAAATTGAATCCATATTCACACAAAGTGTTACGTGTAGAGTGACAAACATACCTACAGGTGTGCACTACTGTTTTTCAAATGTGTAGACAAGCTATTATAATGACTTAAGATACAACTTTTTAAAAAAGCATTAGTGATGTACCCTTAGTTCTTTCTTTTCTTTTTTAAACAGTGTTGTCAGTTACTAAAGGTATAACTATATGTCTGAGGCATTGGTGATCGGGAAAATTATTTGAATTCATACTTGAAAAGGCTGTTAACTTGCTCCAATCCATGTTACAATTTTTAATCCCATTACCTTTATGTTTTCAGTTACTTTCATAGCTCTGCCCAAAGCATTTTTAGATTTTTGTTTTTAATGGTAATTTACTTAATATGCTGTATTTAAAAGCTTTGTCTTTCAAAAAGTAATCATGAACTTTTATGAAGGGTGCCTTTCTTTTATTTTTTCAAAGCATTTAAAAAAATTTAAAGATTTTATTTAGTTTTAGAGAGGGGAAAGGAGGGAGAAAAAGGGAGTGAAACATCAATCGATTGGTTGAGAAATATATTGAAAATATAGTGAACATCAATTCATCTGGATTCAGCAAATGTTAACTTTTTGCAACATTTATTTTCTTTTTTCCTTAACTTTTAAAAAGTGATTCGTTTTCCTTTAATCCTCACCTGAGAATATGTTTATTGATTTTAGAGAGAAAGGAAGGGAGAGAGAGAGAGACAGTGATCGGGACCTGTATGTACCCTGTGGGGATTAAACCCACAACCTAGGTATGTGCCCGGACTGGGAATCAGACCTGCAACCTTTTGGTGTTTGGGATGATGCTCCAACCAACTGAGCCACCTGGCCAGGGCAATCAGCCCTAATTCCAGTAATCTACTGAATATATTGCATTGCTGGATCATGTGCCACACCTTACAGTTTTACTTCAGTCAATGACCATGCTTTGGACAAAGGAGGAATTCAGTTTTCATTGGCATCGTGAAAGTATTAATGTTTGTGTTTAAACTTTAGTGTATTCCTTTGATAAATAGTAAAAATTATAAATTTTAAATATGTGGGGAAAAATGCAACATAGTTTATTCTTAAAAATAACAGAGATTCAAATATTTCACTCAGATTTACCTGTGCCTAATGGGAAAAGTGATGTGGAAGTTGATTCTCCACCTGCAAAGAAAAGGAAAACAGGTTTTTTCCAGACTTATGATGCAGAATACTTAAAAGTTGGTTTTATTATCCACCCGGGATCAAAAGAAAGTTCACCAAGGCCACAATGTGTCATTTGTGGAGAAATCTTACCCGCTGAAAACATGAAGCCAGCAAATCTCTCTCATCATTTAAAGACAAAACATTCAGAATTAGAAAACAAACCAGTAGATTTTTTTGAACAAAAATCTCTTGAAATGGAATGTCAAAACAGTTCTTTTAAAAAGTGTTTACTAGTTGAAAAGTCACTTGTGAAAGCTTCTTATTTAATTGCTTTACAAATTGCTGCCAGCAAGAAGCCATTCTCCACTGCTGAAGAGTTAATTAAACCATATTTAGTAGAAATGTGTTCAGAAGTTTTGGGTTCAAGTACTGGAGACAAAATGAAAACCATTCCTCTTTCTAATAATATGATTGGACATAGGATTGATGAACTGTCTGCAGACATTGAAGATCAGCTGATTCAAAAAGTCAGAGAGTCAAAGTGGTTTGCCCTTCAGATAGATGAGTCTTCAGAAATCTCAAATATCACCCTTCTTTTGTGCTATATTCGTTTCATTGATAATGATTGTAGTGACATAAAAGAAGAATTATTATGTTGTATTGAAATACCTTCTCAAATAACTGGTTTTGAAATATTTGAACTAATAAATAAATATTTTGATAGTAAATCTCTGAGTTGGAAACACTGTGTTGGTCTCTGTACAGATGGGGCTGCAAGCATGACTGGCAGATATTCCGGGTTAAGGGCAAAGATTCAAGAAGTTGCTATGAATACAGTGGCATTTACACATTGTTTTATTCACCGTGAACATGTAGCAGCAGAAAAGTTGTCTCCATGCTTACATGAAATTCTCTTGCAGTCAGCACAAATTTTAAGTTTTATAAAGACCAATGCATTGAATTCACGTATGTTAACAATTTTGTGTGAAGAGATGGGGTCTGAGCATGTAAATTTACCACTTCATGCTGAAGTGCGATGGGTATCGAGAGGGAGAATTTTAACAAGATTATTTGAATTACGACACGAAGTTGAAATTTTTTTAAACCAAAAGCATTCAGATTTGGCTAATTATTTTCTTGATGAGGAATGGGTTGCCAGGCTGGCCTATTTATCAGATATTTTTTCACTTATCAATGAACTACATTTAAGTCTCCAAGGAACTATGACTACGCTCTTCAGTTTGTATAATAAAATGGATGTATTTAAGGAAAAGTTAAAAATGTGGTTGAAGCGCACACAAGAGAATGATTACGATATGTTCCCTTCATTTTCTGAATTCACAAACTCATCCAGTTTAAATATGAGAAGCATTGCAAGCACTGTTTTTGAGCACCTGGAAGGACTTTCTCAAATGTTCAATGACTGTTATCCACCAGAAGAAGACTTGCGTTCAGGAAATCTGTGGATAATTAATCCTTTCATGAATCACCGGAATAGCAATCTCAGGGACTTTGAAGAAGAAAAACTAGCACAGTTATCTTCAGACTTAGGATTACAATCAGTATTTAAATCAATGTCTGTAACTCAGTTTTGGATAAAGGTGAAGACAAGTTACCCAGAACTCCATGAAAGAGCAATGACATTTTTATTGCCTTTTTCAACTGTTTATTTATGTGATGCTACATTTTCAGCTTTGACTGAGTCGAAACAAAGAAATCTGTTGGTTTCTGGCCCTGCTCTAAGACTTGCGGTCACATCTTTAATTCCAAGGATAGAAAAATTAGTAAAGGAGAAAGAATAGTAAATGCATATTGCTACTCAGATTCTATAATTGTGTTAAATTTTGTATGAGATAAGTATGCTAAAATATTTCTAAATGTGGATATGTGTTTTCAGTGATTAAATGCTTTAATAATTTTTCTCTTTTTGTTGAGGAATTTAATCATTGCACATTTATACATAATTGTATATAATTTTAAGAGTCCACCATAGAGAATTTAGCTGTTTTATTGACTGATCGAATAATTTGGATTAGTGACAAAGATGTAGTTAATGAAAGGCCCAATTTGTAATGTAATAAATAGCACACCTGGAAGCTGTTTGGCCATTAGAAGCACCGGGGACATGTTAGTCTTCAGCCAGCCTGCCTCCTACTACAGCAGGTTGTGGGTAGGTAGAAAAAAAAGATTTAAGCAGCTTGGCTAACAGGAAGTGAAAGCAGCCCAAGAGTTTCAGGCCCCTGTAGGGGGCCTCTCTGGCCCACTAGACCAGCATTTTGCAACCTTTTTTTAGAAAGGGCCAGATAGTGAATATTTTAGACGTTGCAGGCCATAGGTGGTAACTACAGTACCCAGTTCTGCAGCTGCAGCACAAAAGCAACTGTAGATAATACACAGACAAATTAGTGTGGCCGTGTTTCAATAGAACTTTTTATTTATGAACATTGAAATATGAATTAATACAATTTTTCCGGGTCCTGAAAGCTGCCTTTAAAATTTTTATCATTAAAAAATGTAAACAAACAAACATTGTTAGCTGCGTGAGGGGGAGGGAGTTAAAAAAAAACCCAGACAGCTGACTGAATTTGGCCCAGTTTGCCCATCCAGGTCTAGACAGATTTCCAGGGAAGGTCATGTGGGCCAGGAATGGCCAGTAGGGTTTGTTCTGTGAAGGCCTCTCTTCCCACACTTGCAAGTGTTAACGGCCAACAGCGACAGATGTTAGACCTTGGTCCTTCAGTTTGGCTAAAAGAATTCAGAGCCGAGGAACTCAAAGACAAGTGAAAGTTTATTTAGAAAGTCACAAGGGTAGAAGTGAGCCAGCTAGGCTGTGTGGACTCAGGAAGCAAGTTACAGAGGCAAAATAAGGGCTCTTGGAGCTTGGGAAAAAGAAAGGCAAAGAAAATGTGCCTGGAGGAAAGTTGAGGGCATTCTAGAAAGAGAAGCGGGAGGGGAATGGAGAGGAGAGAGGGAGAGCACACTTGCTGGGTCCTTCGTCTTAAGGGCTTTTATCTGGAAGTCTAGGGAGGATCTCAATAGAATATTCATCAGCTTTCCAAGTGTGTCTCCACTGAAGGGTCTGCACCAAGGCAGGGGATCATTAGTCATGGCAGCTGGTCCTGCTGTCATGCATGGCATTACCCGACCTGGCCTTGCTACTTTTCTGGACCTGGTGCTGAAACACAGCTGAGGCCTAGATGTCATCAGTAGTTTGACCAAAACTCTGTCTCTGTGGTCAGCAGACCCTAGGCTTTGTTGCTAAGCTTACTTGATGCTGGTCAAAACCTCATTGTCCTGAGGGCTTACTTAAGGGAATGGTAGTGCAAGGCAGTCCAGTGAAGCTACTGTCCAGACCCCTGTTCCTCCTCTAAGGGAGCCTACCACAGGATTGGCTGTTTGCCAGGGGAGGAAAGGTCAGGGGAGGTTCCAAACTGCAGGACCAGCAGTATGGAAGGTCGAGGTGTTTAAACCACATGAGGAGTCATGTGCTAGGGGAGGAGGTGTCACCCTGGGAGTAAGGTCCCACCCTACAATACTTCTGTTCTCTGTTTTGCCTGTTGCTAGGCAGCTGGAGCCCCAGCCCTGGACCGTTCACCATGGTGACATGTACCTGACCTATCAGTCCTACCCTGCTCATGCCTCTCTAAACTGCCTACTATATCACAAGTATCTGAATTTTCAAATACTTTTATATTTTAATTCAGATGAGAGAAAGAAGATAGGGTTCGGGCAAAGTACAAAACAGCAACTTATAATGACTCGTTATTGACTTATTACTAATAATTTTGTAACAATCTAATTTGCAAATAACTTTTTGAGCTCATACTTGTGCCAGGCATTGTGTTAGACCTGGTACAGACAGGAGGACTTGATGCAGCGTTATCCCCGTTTACAGAAGCGGATATTGAGTCCCGCTGAGGTTAGGTGACAGCTCAGATCTCAAAGCTAGGGTGGCCCAGGCAGGAATGAAGCCTTGGTCTTTTGAACCTAAGGGAGAGCTTCTGCAAGCCACGTCCAGATATTCATGTTTGACTCCGCCCTGTCTGTATCGACTGGGAGATTTTTCCTGAATTTAATGCGACTCATTTAGTCAGTTAAGAACCAAGTGGGCCCCAGTGTTCCAATTTGCGGCAAATGCCCCTCCCGTCTTCCCTCTTCGCCCCAGTCCCCCAACCCCAGCAACCAGTGCTGGAACAAAAGAGACGGTGGTAACATCCGTGATAGACGAGGAACGGGAGGCCCTAGCTAGCGTCGCCCGGGAGCCTGGAGACCGGAGGAAGTGAATCCGAGGCAGGGGCGTGTTTTTGGCGGGCCGGACCAGAGAGAGTGAGCCCGCCCTCCCAGAGGGCCTGCGCGGCCATGGCGCTCTTGCTCGCCGCTCTGCGCGTCCTGCTGGGCGGCTTCTTCGCGCTCACGGGGGCGGCCAAACTCTCGGAGCAGATCGCAGCTCCCTTGTCGCAGCAGATGGTGAGCAGCGTGGCGTGGGTAGCGGGCGGATGGGCCCCAGCGGTTATCCCGCCGTTACCCGGGCTCCCGGCGCCCCGCCCCCGTCTGCCCGCAACCGTGCTGCGCTGACCCTCCTACCTTCGGTGAGATGGCGCTAGAGCTGGGGGAAGAGCACCGGACCTTGACTTCGACGTTGATGCCATCCTGGGTTGTTGCTCTGAGTTCTGTGGATCTTCTGTAGACGGAAGGGGTCGGGAAGGGGTCAGGCACGCCTCCTTCAAGCTGAGCGTTGGTAGCCTAGGCAAAGCTAGAGCCGCAGGAAAAATACTCTGGGACCCTGGGGGAGAAATACGGAATGGAAAGGGGACACAGCTCCTTCCCTGCCCCTTTGTCCTTCCTTTGCTTGAGTTCTTGGAAGCCTCGTGAGGCAGGGCTTTATTAATTCCTGCTTGGCAGGGCAGGAAACGTGCCCTGAGGGTGGAGAGGTTACACAGCTAGACAGGAAGTAGGTCCCAAACTAGACACTCTCCTAATTTATAATCCTGAGAGCCCTTCTTTCCTGGAGGTTGGAGCCTGAGGGGGAGGCCTAGAAATTGCCCTTAGACCTTCTGTCTTGTTCTAGACTCTAGGTAAAGCTTTCTTGTTCTTATGCCCACCAATCAAGCCAGACTTGGAGAACCCTGCCAGCTCCCTCTCCCAGGCCTGGATTCTCCCCTTCTTCCCTGGCTTAAGGTGGTGGGTTTGGGCAAGTTCATCCCCAGAGCCAGACAGCTTAGAGCTTCCTTGCATCGCTGAGTAGGGGAGATAGCACAGAGGGAGGGCAGGGGGACAGGAAAAGGTAGCCAACCTGAGGGATGGGGTGAAGTTGGGTCCCAGGATCTAGCCTGACTCAGCAAGATGAGTCATTCTGAGCCCCCTCAGCTCCCCTTGTGTCTACTACAGTAGGATCCAGGCCCCAGCATATGATGTAGAAAGTGGAATCTGTTTAATGAGCAACAGTGTGCCCTTTCATCCCCACTCCAAATATCCCCTGCACAGTTCCCAAAGAGAAACCAGGCCAGGCAGAAGGAAAAGCTGTGGGTTCCCAAGGCCTTGGGTCTAGATGAGAAGGCCCAAGCCTTGCTTCCTCCAACTGGCATTTGGGACTGGTTAGAGTCCAATGAGAAAATCAGGCCATCTCGGCATCACCATCCAGCCCTTCTCCTTGGAGCATGAAGCCTGTTAACTGATTCCAAAGCTCAGCCCCACAGGGAGGCTTTCTCCTTTCCAGGCTGACCTAGGCCTAGAGTAGTAACTCTTCTTTGGGAAAGTTGATGTAAACACCAAATGCCCCTGCGGAGCACCTGGGCAATGAGTGAATCCTTGGTGAGTGGCTGACAGGTGTTCCCTGCCACCCCTAGAAAGCCCTGTTCGTGCAGTTTGCTGAGGTGTTCCCGTTGAAGGTGTTCGGCTATCAGCCAGATCCCATGAGCTACCAAGTGGCTGTGGGCTGGCTGGAACTGCTGTCTGGGCTGCTGCTGGCCCTGGGCCCACCGAAACTGCAAGAGATCAGTAACTTTCTTTTGATCGTGCTCATGATGGGTAAGGGGGTCCATCTGGGCAGGGGAAAGGGGACTTGGGGAGGACGATGGGAAGACCTGGCTGTTCCTCTGTTCCCCTTTGCTGTTGCCACCCTCTTTCTCTGGAACCAGGATCACTTCCTGCTGCATTGCAGTTTCCATGGTCTTCAGACTAGGACATGTGCTTTTCAAACCTCATATACTGTAACACTAATTTATGTCAAATATACCTTCTACCTCATCAGTTCAGCTGTTTGCATGGTATTTCATTATAAGGTTGTATTGTAACCTAAAAGCTCCTACTGCTCTCCCCCCATTCCCACCCCTAAGATGAGAGGACAGAGTAGCAGCTGCCACTTCCCTTATGTATCTTAACAGTTGGGAATAAGGAAACTGAGCCCCCTGAACAGAAAGGCAGAGAATTTCTCTGAGGCCAGTAGTCCTGGAGGGCCCCCCTCACAGTGGCTCTGCCCACAGGAACGGCTGATGTACAAAGACAGCTGCTGCTTCAAAGACCAGACACGTTCAGGCTCTTCTCTGTCCCCCTGGCCTTATGTCACCGTTGCTGCCACCACCACCACCCCTTCCCCACCCTTGCTTTCCATCTCTGGAGCTTCCCTCATTTTCAGATCTTTCTTTCACTTCCACCACCAACCCCTGGTCCTCCTTGCCTCCAGTAGGATTAAGAAAGGTGTCAGAGCAGGGAGAACGTGTTCCAAAATGCTTGTCTAGCCCCCTCCCTGCCCTATTTGGTTGGATTGTAACTTTTTTTCTTGCGCTCTCAGAGGGGTTACATTGGTTCAAAAAGCTTCTGATCTCTGGTCCTGCTTTCTCTGGAAGGCCAGGGAGACAAGGGCAGCTAGTCCAGGGGTGGGGGGTGGTGTTGGGGGTTGCTTAATAGGAGGACTTGAGCTGGACTGGGTCAGCCTGGGTTGGAGAGCCCTGAGCTCCTGCCATCTCCTGGGTGCCCCCAGGGAACCTCAGAGACCTGACTTTCCATTCCAGGGGCTGTCTTCACTTTGGCATCTCTGAAAGAACCACTGATCACCTACATCCCAGCTGTCACCTGCCTGGTGCTCCTGTTGGCGCTGGATATCTACCAGTTCTTAGTCAAAACTCAGAAGGTGGTCACACCCACTGGGAAGAAGACTCCAAGTGCAGTCCCGAAATCCTTAGGGTAGAGTGTCTCTTGCTTCTCTGCGCCATGTCACTATCACAGCAAGAGCACGGAAGGACACAGAATCTACCACCTTGTAACTAATGCAATACGTGTAGGGTCCAGTTGTGGCCAGTGTCCAAACAGACATCTTGTCTACCTGGCCCTGCTTTCTCTCTTGGACATCTACTGCTCTTTGGCATTTACGAGCATTTCTCGTCAGTTCCTTTGTATAGCTGTACCTTTTAACTTTTCTCGATGCTTTGATATGGGTTTTTTAAAATGAAAATTTTCATTTACATTTAAAAAATAAATTTTTATTATCTGCTTTTTAAAGCTAATGTACTGTAACAGCATTCCATGTGTGTTTTGCCTTGTTGCTGTTAGTGGCTGTGTAGTATTCCATTGTAAGAAGGGCCTGTACAGCACTCACCAAAGCCCCCGCGGAGGCACGTTTGGATCATTCCCATTTTTGTTCACTATTGTGAACCTCACAGTAAATCACCTTTGCATACTTATTTTCCTTTTCTAGAAGTGACAGTGCTGGTTCAAAAGGCATGCATGTTTTTAAGGTTTTATTATTTAGACACTGAGTGTGGCAGAGTATAAGTGCCTGCTTCTGCCTGTGACCTTCCGAGCCAAGTCACATGGAGTATTCTTTCCTTTTTTTTTTTTTTGATCTTGGGCCTTTTAGATTTGCAAAGGTAACAAAGGTGGTCATTGAGCCATCATTTTACAGGACCTGAAACCGCCAGCCTCTGGTGGTGAGGTGGGGTGCGCAGTGCAGTGCTCCTTGGACACCTACATGGAGGCAGGGGACAGACAACCTCAAGGGTCGCTGCCTATTAAGGCAGTGTGGGGAGGCGGGATGAGTCCCAGGGGTCCTAGGGAGTCAGGAGGATGTGTGTGTATGGCATTTTCAATGGAGCGTGACCATCACCTCACCAACCTTCTTCACCTCACACACACACAAATATATACATCTATTAGTACATATATATGTGGTCGTGCACACATACTACATATACAGAGTGTCAAAACAATATAGAAGCTTTCACTCACATAAGAGGTCCAGAGATAATATAGCTTCAGGTTCAATGTCGGATAATTTGGCAGCCTTGCAATGACATCACGGAGTGACTTTCTCCAACTTTCTGCTTTGCTGTTTTCAATCTATTGGCTACTACCCTCAGGGTCTCCTAACACCCAAGGTGAAAAGAAAGAGGAAAGCTCTCCTAGAAGCCCAGAGATTTCCCCTCACATCCCACTGGTCAGGATTATGTCACATTTCCATTCCTAGACCAATCACTAGCAAAGAGAACGGAATTCCCATAATGGACTTCAACTAGCTAAGATTTACCCACACTGGTCAGTAAGGGAGGGGTGGAGAAAATGGTTTCTTCCACTTACTAGCTTATGTGCAGGATATGTTTAATAACAGTAAATACTTCTTACAGTTGCTGTGAGGATTTAGTGTGTTAAGGTGCTTACAGTGGCACCTGGCATATAATAAGTGTTCAGTAAATGCTATTATTAAATACTGGTCTGTTCTACAGATGAGAAAATGGGTTCCGGAAGCTTAAGTGCCTATGTGTCAGACCTGAGACTAGAATTAATGCCTGATTGACTCCAGAACGCACACTTTCCACTGCACCAGCTGCCGGAGTCGAAGTGGGCGGCATGGCTGCCCTGCTCTCTCCAACTTGGCGGTACTGGGATGATCTGTCCAATGTGATTCAGTCTGCCTTGCGTTCCAGAATTGCTCCTCTGCATGAAAATTTTGAAGCCCATGAAAGCAGAGCCTGGTACCCCTAAGCATCCTGGCCTCTTACCATCTCCACCCCTTCCGGGACGCCACCACCGGGCTGTCTCCAGCCAGGACTCTGAGTGAAACCTCTCGCAGCCGGCATTAGATTGAGGGTTCTTGTTTACTAAGGCTTGGCCTGTAAGCTGGTTATTTGCTCGAGGCCCCCTCACCCCGCAAGCTTGGCTGTAGGGTCCGCCCAGCAGCTGTGGGAAAGGCAGGGTGTTGGGGAGTGGGCTGGCCACCCGGTGTGGAGGAGCAGTTGGGATTGACAGCAGCAGGAGCATCTTGAGCCCCAGCAGTGGCTCCTCAGCCCAAGGAGAATCCAGGCTTCAGGAAATGTGCTCCCCAACCTGCAGCTAAAACCTAAGTCAGGTAAGCACAATGACATTCAGCTGCCAGGGCTTCTTTATACTTTTCTCTCCCTCTCCGCACTGCCTTCTTGCCCTGCAATGACACTCCCTTCCCTTGGGGCCCTGGCTGCACCCCACAAACCCAGCTCACAGCTGTCACCGGTGGGCCCCAGCTCCCTCAGCTGTTGGGCCCAAGCTTCATGTCATGTCCTGGGATTAATCTGTTGATGGAAGGGTGTGGAATGTGCGGGTGGGAGTGGATTCTGTTTTGGCTCAGCTCCTTAAAGCCAGGTCCCAGGGCTCCAGAGAGAGAGAGAGAGAGAGAGCGAGCTGCAGCAGCCGGAACGGCAAGAGGTAAGAGAGGACTGATCTGGTGGGATGGCAAGCGGGGGTTCAGGGTGGGCAGGGCTGAGAGGGAGGGCAAGAAACAGATACGCTCACTCAGGGCTGCATAAAGAACTGGAACCTGAGAGGTTCGAAGGCAAAAGTATTGCAATGCAAATTTTGGTATTGGAGGAACCGAGTTTTGGGACATCCTAGGAGTTTGTCTATGTGTCCGAAATGGGAGCGGGACATTGGCTTGTGCACTTACCTGCCTTGGGGAGAGAAGAGGAATATGCCCAGATGCCTTTGTGTTGTTTTGTTCGCTCGGGGTGCCTGCGTCTCTAAGGCTGTGTGCGCGCCTGTGTGGGTGTATACAGTTATCTGTGTGCTGCCTAGAGGGGAAGGCAGCTAATGGTTATGAAGTACCTCCCCACTGTCAGCCACAGTGCTCAGAGTTTTACTTATGTTTCCTCATAATCCTCCCAGCAACACTGAGGTGGGTATTTTAATCGCCATTTTACAGCAGAGAAGACAGGTTCAGTGAAGCTGAGTAATTTGCCCAAGGTCACGTGGCAAGTAAATGTGTGTATCTGGAATCTGCTCGATTCCAGGGCCTGTGTTCTTTTTTTTTTTTTTTTTTTTTTATTGAATTTATTGAGGTGACACTGGTTAACAAAATTATACAGGTTTCATGTGCACAATTCTACAACACAGCATCTGCACATAGGGCCTGTGCTCTTTTTGCTTTGCTGTCCGGTGTTTTGAGTCAGATCCAGGACTTTTTTGTGGTCAGAAGGCAAGGGGGAGGAAACAGGCTGGAAGGCCTGAGAACTGTGAAAACTTTTCAGCTCTGTCCAAGGTACTGCAGGCAAGGCTGCAGGGGAGGACCTTTACCAAGAGAAGTCCAAGGTCACTATACATAGGCCTGTCCTCTGGATCAGTGCATTGTAAGACTGGTCCTCCATCCATGCCCTGCTGGCTCCCCCACTGACCTGGATGGCTTGGCTCTTTCCGGGAAGGGTTCTCTACAGAATTTCCAGGTGGCTCAGCCTTGCTTGGGCTGACTGCCCATGCCTGTGCTCCCACATATCTGAACCATACTCCTTCTGTGAGGGGCATCTCCGCCCTCCCAGGCACCAGGTTGGAAATTTCCAAGCTGTCTGGGACTTCTGCCTCTTCCTCACTTCCCACAGCTTGTCAACAATCCCACTCAACTTCAAATAACTCTGGAATCCATCCCCTCCTCCCCAACCCTCCCGGGTGCTGGGTGAGCTCAGTCCTAATCCCCTTTCACGTGCCCAGCAAGGACTGAGGAAGAGGGGACTGGGGTTGGGGAAGGCGGTAAGTCTCTTCAGTGACCTCTTTCCCTAGTCCAAGGTCCGAGATGAATAGCAGTGTTGGGGACCTGGGTGTTGGCAGCTGCAGCCCCTGGGATGATCCTGCCCACTTCACCCTGGTGACCGCGGTCTACATGTTGGCGCTGGGCCTGGGGCTGCCTGCCAGCATGACCGCCTTGGCAGTGTTCATCCGAGGCTGCAGGCGCCTGGACCAGGCCCTACATCTCTACCTGCTCAGCCCAGCCCTGGCTGAAGTGCTCTTCACGCTCACACGGCAGCTCTGGCTCCCCTAATACCTGGTACTGGCCCATTGGCCCTTCCCCAGGGCCGCCTGCTGCGCTCCTGGGGCTGCCTACTACCTGTCCACCTACGTGGCCATGGCTTTCGCTGGGGTCATCAGCGTGCGCTGCTGCACCTCGGTCGGTGCCCTGGCTTTGGGGCCCAGGGCGGCCGCCCATCTCGCGCTGCGCTGCTGGGGCCCCACCCATGCCGCCTGCGCAGCTGCCTGGCTGGTCTCGCTGGCTTGTACCGCGCTCTCGCTGGCCGCATTGCCTACGCTGCGCCCGGGGCCAGATGGCGCGGTCCGCTGCTACCTGCATGGCAGGGCGTGCGCCGGCCTGGCCTACGCCACCCCCGCCTTCTTCGTGGCTCCCTTCACGCTGGTGCTCGCGGCCTACATGACCCTGGTACGGACGCTCAGGGAACCGTCAGGCCGGGCCAGGCTGGGTCGCACTGGCGTGTGGACAGGAACGTGATGCCAGGGCTTCTGCTCGTCTTTACCCTCTACCACCTGGTGTTGGCACCTTGGGGCGTCATGGGCGGTCGGTGCGGCGCCGCCTCCATGCTCGACGTTCTGCATATCCTCAGCATGGTGCTGCTGAGCCTCAACAGCTGCCTGGACCGCTGATCTACTGCTTCTCCATGTGCTGTTTCCTCCAAGACTGCTGGGCGCTGAGCTACCCCGCGCCTCGGGGGTGGGGAGACCTGGGGGAGAGGACAAAGGCCCTCCTCGGCCTCGTCCTAGAGAGGCCCAGTCTCCCTGGCTGCGTCACCCTGGCCACCCTCCCAGTGGCATCTGTGGATGGAGAAAACTCTTTGACAAAGAGCCTAGATTGCAATTCTTTTTTAAAAAATATTTTTAACCCTGGCTGGTGTAGCTCAGTGGATTGAGCGTCGGCCTGCGAACTGAAGGGTCGCTGGTTCAATTCCCCAGTCAGGGCACATACCTGGGTTGTGCGCCAGGTCCCAGTATGGGGCGCGTGAGAGGCAACCACACATTGATGTTTCTCTCTCTTCCTCCCTCCCTTCCCCTCTGTCTACAATTAAAATAAAATCTTTATATATATATATAAAATATATAAATATATATATAATTGATTATGCTATTACAGTTGTCCCAATTTTTCCCCCTTTGCTCCGCTCCTCCTGGTAACCCCATTCCCTCCAGCAACCCCACCCCCCGCACCTTCTTAGTTCATGTCCATGGGTCATGTATGTAAGTTCTTTGTCTACTCCATTCCCTATACTGTTCTTAACATCCCTCTATTTTGTACCTACCAATTTGTACTTCTAATCTCTGCACCTTTTCCCCCATTCTCCCACTTCCACCTCCTGATAACCATCCAAATGATCTCCATATCTATGATTCCCTCTGTTCTTGTTCTACTTATTTGCTTAGTTTTTTTTTTAGATTCAGTTGCTGACAGCTGTGAATTTGTTGCCATTTTAATATTCATAGTTCTGACATTCTTTTTCTCATATAGTTCCCTTTAACATTTCATATAACAATGGCTTGGTGATGATAAAGTCCTTTAGTTTTACCTTGCCTGGGAAGCACTTTATCTACTCTTCAATTCTAAATGATAGCTTTGCTAGATAGAGTAATCTAGTTTGTAAGTCCTTGCTTTTCATGACTTTGAATATTTCTTGCCAGTCCCTTCTAGCCTGCAAAATTTCTTTTGAGAAATCAGCTGACAGTCTCATGGGAACTTCTTTAGGTAACTCTCTGCTTTTCTCTTGCTGCTTTTAAGATTCTCTCTTTATGTTTAATCTTTAGCATTTTAATTATGATGTCTTGGAGTGGGCCTCTTCACATCCAACTTGTTTGGGACTCTCTTTGCTTCCTGGACTTGTATGTGTATTTCCTTAATCAAATTAGGGAAGTTTTCTTTCATTATTTTTTCAAATAAGTTTTTGATTTCTCGCTTTTCCTCTTCCCCTTCTGGCACACCTATGATTCAGATGTTAGTACATTTGGGGATGTCCCAGAGGCTCCTTTTTCTAGCCTCATTTTTTGGAATTCTTTTTTCTTCTTGCTGTTCCAATGGAATGCTTTTTTCTTCCTTATGTTCCAAATTATTGATTTGATTCTCAGCTTTATCCCCTCCACTGCTGGTTCTCTGTAGATTTTTCATTTCACTTAATGCAACCTTCTTTTCTGCCTGGGTCTTTTTTATGCTGTTGCAAGTACTCAATGAGTTCTTTGAGCATTCTGATAACCAGTGTTTTGAACTCTGAATCTGATAGGTTGCTTATCTCCATTTTGTTTAGTTCTTTTTCTGGAGTTTTGTTCTGTTCTTTCATTTGGGCCATATTTCTTTGTCTCCTCAGTTTGGCCACCTCCCTGTGTTTATTTCTGTGTATTAGGTAGAGCCGCTTTGACTCTCTGTTTTCTTAGTAGTGTGGCCTGTTGTAGAAAAGATACCTGTAAATTGTGTGGGGCAGAGCCTTAGGTAATTGCCAGAGCGGGGCAACCTGTTTCACAGCTTTGTGGCTCTGTGGAGTTGGGGGAGGGCTCGGAGAAGGGACAATGCCATTGCCTGGCCTCTGGAGATTTGCCTGGGAGGAAGCTGTCTTCCAGCACTTGCCTTGTTGCCAGTCACTTCACTTTCTCCACATATGCCACTTGTGTCCTTCCAGCTGTTGCCCTGGTGCTGAAATCCAGAGTGGGTGAGTCTGCATTAGTCCTGAGACCCTTGTAGGCCCTTTAAGAGGAGTCTCCTGAGAATCCTGCAATTTCTTCTACTACCTCAACCCCCACTGGTTTTTACAGACAGAAGTTATAGGGATTTATCTTCCTAGCACTAGAACCCTGGGCTGGGTGGTCCGGTCTGGGGCTGGGATCACTCTCTCCCAAGGTATCCCTCCTGACTTTTATCCACCACCTGTAAATGTGGGACTGCCCATTCCACCACCTTTCAGTGCCAGTCTGTATCTCCCTTCCTCCACCTCTCCTACCTGCCTGGATCAATGCAGCTTCTTTAAATCCTTGGTTGTTGGATTTCCATACAGCTCAATTTTCTGATGAATCTGGGTACTTGTTTTGTAATCTAGTTGTAATTTTTGCTGTAGTTGTGTGAGGAGGTGAAGTATGTTTACTTATATCTTGACTGGAAGTCCAATATATTCCTTCTTTTCCCCAAATCCTGAAAGTATTTGTATATCCGGTCCACTTAGAAAAATCAGTAGACAATACTTGAGCAGTGCTGGTTTAGAACTTCATAAAAATTCCCAAAATAAAGTTACATTCTCTGTGGTCTAACAACATATCCTTATAATTAATCTTCACCTTCAACCCAGGGCATTATATAGATATGTGTCCTGTTTTCTTTATATTGCTTAAGATAAAAATAAGCTGAAATAGTTCCTAGGTTCTAGCAATGTTGTTTACTTTTTTTCATAGGGAAGTAGAATAGAGTAGCACAAAGCCAGATGCCTGGATCTCATCTCATAGTCACCTGGTACTGTTCGACAGCTCCTGAAACAAGCTTTGATCTGCAGTTCGACAGCTCCAGAAACGAGCTTTCCCTGGTCTCTGTTAAATGATAATAAGGCTGAGTCTTCTCATTTTCATTCTTCTCCTCCTTCTCCTCCTCCTCTGTGATGGAGAAGACTACAGCAGGCTGGATTGGGAGACAGGAAAATCTTACTGGGATGATGAGGTTGTGATTTTAGGAGTAGAGGAAAGAAGGATGGAGCTCTTATGGAGACTCTAGATTCCAATTCTTATTTTTATTTTTTAATCTGTAGGACATGCTTGTTGATTTTAGAGAGAGGGCAAGGGAGGGAGTGAGAAGGGGAGAGAAACATCCACCAGCTGCCCCTCAGATGTGCCTTGACTGGGGACCAAACTGGCAACCTAGGCATGTACCCTGACTGGGAATCTAATGGAACTTTTGGTTTATGGGAGGACGCTCCAACCAACTGAGCCACACTGGTCAGAGCTAGATTCCAATTCTGGTGCAATCACATATATGAGCCCCCTAGCTGTAGAGCATCAGTCTCGCCTGTTAAAAGGGGGATAGAAATTTTTTGTAACATATGTGTTCCCTAGACTTTGCCAGCTTTTGGATACAAAAAAAAAAAAAGCCATTGTTTTTTAAATCTCTTGGGATAAAACCCAAGTCCTCAAAATGGCCTGTAAAGTTCTGGCTCATTTTTCCCACCCAGCCTCAACCTCTTCCACTTCTGCCTCTCTCCGTGGATTCAGTCACTTTCTCAGCCCCTGGAACAGGCCAGTTTCCTGACACCCAAGGCTTTTAAACCTGACTGCCAGATATGATGTCCCTCACTTTTCTTCACCGAGTTAATTCCTCTTCATCCTCACTTCCTGAAAAGTAACTCTTTATAGCTTTTCTTGACCAGAAAACACACACACACACACACACACATGCACACACATGACTGGATTAGATCTGATTGCTCCTTCATAATGATTTTCACAATTGTAATCAAGCAATTAATTGGGTAATTCATTGATTTAGCAATGTTGTTTAGTTTTCTCTTTTTTCCTTTCTCTCTTGCCAGAATGTATTTATGTTGATCCAATTCAACTTAATAAATTCCATGCTTACCTTATTCATGGCTGTATCCCCGGTGCTCACTGCTGTACATAGTGAGACCTCAGGATATCAGATGAGTGAATGAAACCTGACTATCATTAGATGAAAATGCTGAAGGACTCACTCAGACATTCCAGCCTCTGGCAGATTTTCCTCAAGTGTTTTCTTGGATTCTCTGAGCTCATTATCTGGGTGCCTTCCTGACCCAGTCCTGCTGATTGCTTCCTTCTGCTGTTGCTGGACACCATCGACTCGTGTCCACTGTGCCAAGCCTTGGTGGTAACCAGTCTGGAGATCCAGTCTGCTATTAGCTGGGGCTGGGATCCGCCTGGCTTGCTTTCCTTTCTTTCGGCTGAGCAGGTACTCTGTCACTGGCAAATCCCTGCCAGTGGCTCTGGCCACCATTGCCTGCCCTCTTAATGTGTCGATGACTCAGGAGTTGGTTTCAAGAAGGAAAGGGAGCCATTTTTCTCCTCAGTCGTGTTATTGGGGACCCCACAGCAAGACTACATGGGTCTCAAGGAGTGAGAGTTTAATGAATGAAAGCAGCATGTTCATGTCACCAAGTTGGCTGAAGGGTCCACCAATCAGCCACCATGTCTGTTGACCTTCAGGTCCTATTGCTGAGTTTACCTTCTAGTGATAAACCTGACAAATTCCTTCTTTTCTTGATAAATTATCTTTCATTGGTTTCTTATTCCTTCTTTAATTTTTTCCTTTACATTTAAAAAGTAATACATGTTCATGAAAATAAATTCAAAGCAGAGAAAAATGTAAAATAGAAAATAAAGGTTCCTGACAGTAGCCACTGTTCACAGTTTCTTGTTATATGTACCTTTCTAGGTGTTTTCTATTCCAGTGCAGATATATGTACAGTCAATTTTCTTCAAAAGTTCACAAATGATATAGTACTAGAAGGCTCTCTTGCATGGTTTTTGTTTACTATCTCTTATACATCTTTTTATATAAGCACATATAGATATCTACCTTGTTCTTTTGAATAGTCACAGTATATTTATTTTACTAAATTGGTTCCCTGTTGATGGGCATTTGTTTCTGTTCTTTCACTGTGGTAAACAACAATGCAATGAATGCTCATGTCCGTGAATCTTTGCTTACTTGAAAATCTGTAGAATAAATTCCTGGCAATTAAATTGCTGTGTCAAGAAGTGTGTGTGCACACTTAAATTGTTTAATTGCATCACCAAATTTCCTCCCACAATGCTGCACCGATTACACACCCATCAGCACATGTAACGGTTTCCATTTTACACCTCCTCACCAGGACGGAGTGTTGTCACCTGCCGCCTTCTTGAATCTAGACTCCCGTTAGCATGCCAACTGTGAGCATGGTTAACTTTTTTTTTCCTCAAGAGTTTCTCAGTCTCCTTCATATCTATTTGAAACCCGGTGAGAACAGGAGTGAGAAAAGAAAGGGTGTCACCTAAGATCTCACACCAACCAAATCTTAGCCTGTCTTGCTTGTTGGAGGAATTAAACAAAAGCCCACAAGCACACTGGTAGGTCCACCGTAATTGTTAGTGCTCTCTCCATTCTTGGGAATTAGGCTGGCTCATTCCATGCAGTGCTGACTAACATCTCAGGACTAGCAAGGCCAGGAGGCAGCCAGGGCCCACATCACAAATTCACTTGCTCTGTTGTTGGGATGAATTGCTCAGCCCCAGGGACCATGCAAGGCTGGGCCTCTGAGAAATGACCTCATGTCTACACTAGAGCCAGCTGAATCTCCTGAGGCTGAATTTGATTCTGTCCAGATAAAACATGATTCCCTGTGGCCTCGTCCATCCCAGCGGTCTTGTACTATCTTGCTTTTGATGTGACTTTTCCCTTAGTAAAGTAGTCAGTTTCCTTTGGGAAATGTGTAACTTAGCCTTCTGTGTCTGACCTGGAGAAAAAAGAACTTGAGAGTTGATTGCCTCTGGGAGATCAGGCACTGCAGAAGGAAAGGCTCTGTCTAGAGTCACAGTGTCTGAGAATCACCACCGTCCTCCCTCCCCTAGACTCAGGAGAGCAGGGGTAAGGACCCAGAGGCCAAGAGCCTGAGGGATGAGAGAGAGCAGGCCACGTTTCCTGTTACTCCTCCTGGATTCTTGGTCCCCTTTCTTATTTGAAACCTTCAAGAATTTGACATAAGACTCTGCCTAATCCAGAATGGAGAAAAGGGAGCCCAGGTTGGTCCTTAATTAGATGTCAGACACCCCTTTTTTCCAGGATCCAGAGAAAACTCATCTGCCAGCTGTTTTTCAGCAGCTACCAGTTCATATGCCTAGACTCCGTCTCCTCTTTCAGGACCAGGAGTGCCCAATCCCTGGCCCAACCAATCCAGGTGACACCCTATGGCAGTTGAGTCCAAACATGGTGCTGGCAAGCTGCTCCTGACACAGAAAGAACAAAGCTCCCCTTCTCGATGGTGCCCTGCTTTTTCTTCTGCTCAGTCGCAGTCCAGGTCCCTGAACCCAGCCCAATGCTGTTCCTGCCCTTGGCCAAGGATGGCCCAGGTCCTTGGCTCTGCAGAACTCTGCCTGAAGTTCCTCCTCCTTTGTTTTCATGTCTACTCCTGCCGAGTCTTCAGTTCCAGACCAGGCCCTGCCTGCTCCGACAGCCTCAATAGAAAAGCCCATCAGATTTCAGTTTGATTCTCTTTCCGTCGTCAGGCCTCTCTCCCTGCAGCTCATTATTTGCCTGGACGTCTCTTTCCCTATCTTCCAGCCCTAGAAGGAACATTGAGTTTTCCCCGTATCGTTGCAGCTATCCTACACTGACCCTGAAGCTACTTCCTTGAACTACCTTCCAGCTGTAAGGACTGTGACCCAGAGCAACCACTTTGAAGACTCTCCTGGGCCTGCCCTTTTTACTCATGCCACCACCAAGCCCTAATAGAGAGACACTGTCATTAAATCATTTTCCTCACCCCTAATCCTCAGTGAGCACCATCCTGGTTTGGAAATGTACTTGTGGTTGGGGTGCTGGGCTCATGCTGGCCCCCTAGTGTTCGAGGGACCCTGGGTGAGAGCACACATGGAGGCCCACACACTATATGGCTAAATATTTAAATGTTTTAAATCAAGCAAACATATTGTTAAATAAAATATGTTCCATCCACCTACCCTGACAAATACACGTTCATGGTGGCAGAATAGAAAAATATGTATAAAGCTGTGGTTTTCAGGGTTCCCAGTCAGCAAATTATCAAAGATGACTGAATTTAATTTTATACATTATGTTTAGACACTGAATTTGGGTCATGCGTAATAAATCATTATCACAAAAATATATAATATTCTTGTTTAACCACACAAATCAGTAACATTATTAATGTGATTTTTTTTTTTTACCATTTGTTCAAGACATTTCAATATTCATATAGAATTCCTTAAGTTCTTTTTTTCAAAAATTTCAGTGATGGGCTATTATTTTAAAAAACAGAAAATGACAACTTGTTGCTAAATTTGTTCACATGTCTCTTCAATGAAGAGTATATACCTCAATCACACCAAAGTTATAACTAAACTATGGAACAGTCACCATCTGTCTGAATGGAAGTCTGACAACCAGGGAATTAAAAAAGAAGCCACATCAAGACTGGTAGGAGGGGCAAAGATGTGGAATGAGTTGGTCCCACACCCACATGTGGTAGATAAAAATTAGGAGGAATATTTTGGCTACAGAGGTTCCCTGTGAGGAGCAGGAGTTCCCAGCCCCACACCAGGCCCCACAGCCCAGGGTTCCAGTGCCAGGAAGAGAAATTCCCATGACTTTTGGCTATAAAAACCAGTGGAGATTGAGGCTGGGGAAGATGGAGGTCATGCAGGGACTTTCTGAGACTCACTCTCTCTGAGCTATAGCACCAGCTTGAAAGGCACCAGAGACATATGGGGAGGTTCCAAACTGGGGAGGAACTGAATTGTCCAGCATCAGGGTGAGAGCTAGGCGAGGGAACAGAGTTCTCCCAGACAGAAGTGCTGGCAGAGACCATCGTTCTTTTGATGAGCTGGCAGATCTTACCCTATCAACCAGGCTCACATTTTTCCCACTCAGGTGATTCCCTGAGGCCCTACTTCACCTAACTTTATGCCCACCCAAGCTGCTTCCTGTGGTGTTTCCATACAAATGGCTTGTCTTGGTTCATGCTTCAGATTTTCCTAAAATCTCTCAAACAAGCAGCCTCGGCAAGCCCCAAACTTCTTGCTAAGTGACCCCAGGCCTGGCACTAGCAGCAGCTCACCTTGGTTTGCAGCTTGGCCTTGCCTGGGCACCTGTAAGCTCATCACAAGTAGCAGCCACCTGCAAATTGCACTGTAGCTCATGTGGGTTGACCCAGGGAAGAATATAAGTGGTGGCTGACCTTTACCTGCAACTCTTGGGAGGCCCCAGAACCAATGTACCCAATGGATAGCTTCGGACTGTGTTGAAGCATCACCACTCAACCACCTCCACAAGTGACACACTCAAGTGGTGGACTCAGCTGGTACCAGAGCCCCACTGAAGTAAGTCCTGCTCTGTGGAGTGAGCCCCTGCACAGCTGATCCTCCATGGTGGTTGGAGGTTGGTGGTCACAGCCAGTCCTTGCAGCTGATAGGTCTGGGGATAAATCCTTCCCATTGATGTGCCAACAGTAATCGAGGCTCCAGTACAAGAGGAGGGTATACACAGCACACATGGGGTTGCAGGTTGAGCATCCAGCTTTGGTGGTTGGAGAGGCTGTTCCACTGGACCCTACAGGACACCTACTGCATAAAACCACTCTACCAAGCTCATACCTAATATATACAAACTCTATATCACAGCTCTACCTAATACAAACAAACACAGGGAGGCTGCCAAAATGAGAAGACAAAAAACGTGTTCTACATGAAAGAACAGAACAAAACTCCAGAAAAATAACTAAGCAAAATGGAGACAAGCAATCTACTAGATGCAGAGTTCAACACTGATTATAGAATGCTCAATGAACTTAGTGAGAACTTCAATGGCATGAAAAAGGACCAGTTAGAAATGAAGAATACACTAACTGCAATGAAGAATAATTAATGGAAATCAGCAGTAGAGTAGATGAAGTAGAGAATCAAATCAGTGATTTAGAATGTAAGGAAGCAAAAAACACTCAATCAGAACAGCAAAAAGGAAAAAAATCCAAAAAATGAGGGTAGTGTAAAGAGTCTCTCGGACAACTTCAAGTGTACCAACATTCACATCATGGGGGTTCTGGAAGGAGAAGATAGATAGCAAAGAAATTGAAAACCTATTTGAAAAATGACTGAGAACTTCCCTAACTTGGTGAAGGAAATAGACATACAAATTCAGGAGGTAGAGTCATAAAGAAGATGAACTCAAAGAGGCCCACACCAAGACACATCATAATTAAAATGTAAAATGTTGCCCTGGCTGGTTTGGCTCAGTGGATTGAGTCCCGGGCTGTGAAGCAAAGGGTCGCCAGTTTGATTCCCAGTTGGGGCACATGCCTGGGTTGCAGTCCAGGTCCCCAGTTGGGGGTGTGTGAGGGAGGCAACCACACATCAACGTTTCTCTTCCTCTCTTTCTCCCGCCCTTCCCCTCTCTCTAAAAATAAACAAAATCTTAAAAAAATTAAAAAATAAAATGCAAAATGTTAAAGACAAAAACAGAATCTTAAAAGCAGCAAATGAAAAGCAGTTAGTTACCTACAAGGGAGCTCCCATAACACTGTCAGTTAATATCTCAAAAGAAACGTTGTGGGCCAGAAGGAATTGGCAAGAAATATTCAAAGCAACAAAAAGCAAGGACTTCTAACCAAGATTACTCTACCCAGCAAAGTTATCATTTAGAATCAAGGGACAGATGAAGACCTTCCCAGACAAGAAAAAGCAAAAGGAGTTCATCCCCACCAAACCAGTATTATATGAAATGCAAAGGGTCTTCTTTAAGAATAATAAAAACATAAGAAATATGAACAATAAAATGGCAATCAATATATATTTATCAACAACTGAATCTAAAAAACAAAATAAATGAACAAGCAGAACAGAAACAGACTCATAGAAACAGAGAACATTTTGATGGTTGCCAAATTAGAGTGTGTTGGCCGGAATGGGTGAAAAGGTGAAGGGATTAAGAAATACAAATTGGTAGTTACAGAATAGTCATGGGGATGAAAAATACAGTATAGGGGATAGAGTCAATAATATTATAACTATGTATGGTGTCAGAGGGGTGCAAGATTTATCAAGATGATAATTTAGTAAGTTATATAGTACTAATCACTGGGGCATACACTTGAAACTAACATAATGTATGTAAACTGTAATTGAAAAATAAAAATAATTAAAAAAACATTTACCTCAACCTATAACAGCCAAAAAAGTATGCTCTATAGAAATTAGTTTTGGGATTATTTGTCTGTGAATCTTATTCATTGTCATGTAAACATTTTCCTTTGGTTGTTTTAATTGCCTTATATGTTACTGAAATCTCAGTTTGGTTTTATATTTCACATGCATTTTTTCAATGTAAAAACATATTTTCTAATGTGTATAGAAATATGTATTTTTAGTTTTAAGAATGGAATATTTAAACTTAGTCAACAGTTTTTCATAACCTTTTACTAATATTTTTCTTTTCCTTTTTCTATGTTTCTATCCTCACTCGAGGACATGTCTATTAATTTTACAGAGAGGGGAAGAGAGGGAAAGAAAAATAGATGTGAGAAACATTGATCGGTAACCTCTTGCAGTGCCCCAACAGGGGACCAAACCTACAACCAAGGTATGTGCCCTGTCTGGGAATTGAACCCATAACTCTTTGGTTTACAGGACAACTCTCCAACCAATTGAGCCACATTGGCCAGAGCTTTGCTAACATTTTCCATAGCAAGCAATAGTGCAAATGAAGTAACTGTTGATAACATATATTCAAAATTAATATGTTTTTTTGCCAATGACTATGATTTGTTCTTTGATAATTTTTTTTATTGTTCAAGTACAGTTGTGTCCATTTTTCCTCCACCACTCCCCCCATGCCACTGATCCTCACCTCCCACCTTCAAACCTACCCCCTCTGGCTTTGTCCATGTGTACTTTATACATGTTCCTTGATGGTTCTTCCCCTATTTTCCCCCATCATCCCTCTCCCCTCTCCCCTCTGGTCACTGTCAGTTTGTTCTTTATTTCAATGTCTCTGGTTATATTTTGCTTGCTTGTTTGTTTTGTTGATTAGGTTCTACTCATAGGTGAGATCATATGGTATTTGTCTGTCACTGCCTGGCTTACTTCACTTAGCATAATGCTCTCCAGTTCCATCCATGCTGTTGAGAAGGGTAGGAGCTCCTTCTTCCTTCCTGCTGCGCAGTATTCCATTGTGAAAATGTACCGTAGTTTTTCTTATCCACTCATTTACTGATGGGCACTTAAGGTTGCTTCTAGCACTTGGCTATTGTAAATTGTGCTGCTATGAACATTGGGGTGCATAGGCTCCTTTGAACTGGTGTTTCAGGATTCTTGGGGTATAATTCCAGCAGTGGAGTGAATTCCTGGGTAAAAAGGCAGTTCCATTTTTAGTTTTTTGAGGAAATTCAGCTGTTTTCCACAGTGGCTGCACCAGCCTGCATTCCTGCCAACAGCACACTAGGGTTCCTTTTTCTCCACAACCTCTCCAGCACTTGTTATTTGCTGGTTTGTTTTTGATGGCCATTCTGACTGGTGTGAAGTGGTATCTCACTGTGGTTTTAATTTGCATCTCTCTGATGGCCAGTGATGTTGAGTATCCATTCATATGTCTATGGGCCCTCTATATGTCCTCCTTGGAGAAGTATCTGTTCAGGTCCTTTGCCCATTTTTTAATTGCGTTATTTGTCTTCCTAGAGTGGAGTCATGTGAGCACTCTTTATACATTTTGGAGATCAAACCCTTCTCCGAGGTATCATTTAGACATATATTTCCCCATACATGGTTGGTTCCCTTGTTCTTTGATAATTTTAATTGTTTCATTTAATTTTTCTAGTACATATTTTATCTTAAATAAATTAAATGTAATTGATTTAATGGCATTTAGTTGAGATTCACCCATGTGTCTAAGGGTGGTTCTGTGGTCACATTTGATGTATTTCAACAATATATTTCTTCTTTGGGAATATCCAGAAAATTTTGTGTATAATCTTTAAATTATTCCAAAAAATGTTTCTATCAGCACAACTGAAGGCATGTATTTTAGTAAATCTAAACTTTGTACAATATATGGCCAAAGAATTTTTCTGGATTTTTGGCCAAACTTTTTTACCTTATATACTTTTTTTTGGTCATTAATCATATTAGTACCATGACATAGACTTACCCTTGGCAATCTTTTGAATCAATGCTGAAAAGTGAAAGCTCTTATTTTAGGTCTTCACTGATGTCAAACTTGTACTTTGGTATTTGCACTCTGGTTAAAATTATTAGGAAGAGCCAAATAAATGATAAAAAACCATATTTTGAAGATAGTCGGGGAGCTATGGAAGCAACAATGACTAGCAGGATTGGGACTCAGACAGTGATTCGTATTTGTCAAGGGCCTATCCCTTCTGAGTGGAGATGATGGTCACTGGATATTTTCTCCCTGGGAGCATTTGCTCATTTTGTGCATGAACTGAATATTAAGCTTGATCCATGCAGAGAGCCCCAACTGCTAGAAAAAGGAATCAGCAAGTTTTGGGCAGTTAAATGGGGATGCTGTAAAAATTACAGTCTCTTAAAAACACAGCTGATTGTAACAATAGGACATTTTTCAAGCTCTGAGACTGAGTTTGAAAGCTAGGCAGAGGACTTCTAAAATGCAAAATAAAATCTTGAAATGCTGAGGACACAAAGTCCAACTAGAGGAACACAGCCTGATGCAAACACATGGCTGGTATTTCCCTCAATAATATATCCAAATCTTGAAGCTGGGTGGGGGTAAAGAGGAAACAGTAAAAAAAAAGGTTAAAATGCCAAGTGCAGAGCCTCCAAAGGGTGGAACTGAATCTCCTGCAGATCTTTCAAGGCTAGTCTGAAAACAGGAATGAATCGGAGGTAGACTGAGTCAAACTAACACTACAATCCAGCTTTGTCTCACTTAATCCCTGACTGGATGGAGGTGAGTAGCCCCTTAACCTATCTGCCTAACAGAAGAAAAGTGGAAATTTCCCTGGTGGGAGATATCATACAGATTCTCTAAATGTCTTTTATATACAATGTCTGGCATACATTAAAAAGTCACTACACATGCAAAAAGGCAAGAAAATGTGACTAATCAGTAAAAGAATAAATAGACAATAGAGATGGGCTCATAAATGACCCAGATGTTGGAATAATAAGACAAAGACTTCATAGAATTATAATTAATTAAAATGATTCTAGGAAACAGAGGAAAATATGAACAAAATGAATAAAAATATTCCATTTTCAACCTAGGATTCATAAAAAGGAATGAAATGATTGATTTGAGAACCACAGAGAAGGTAACATTGACAGGACTTGGGATTTTTTAATAATAGAATAATAGGCAGCATTCACACATATAATTTCCCCTTGTCAAACACCTATATATAAAAGTAAAACAAATTAATTGACCTCTTGCTAGAAACAAAACTATCAATAAACATGAGTAATTAATGCTACGGGGTAAATTTTTACCATGGTAATTTTTCTGGGAAGAAAGAATCATTAGCATTTCAATACTAATGGAAACAAAATAAGAAAAGTCTGTTATCAAACAGTTTATTGGCCTCAGGCTCTCAGGAGGATGAGTGGTCAAATAACCTCGTCAGTGGCAGCCTGCCAGGCTCCTGTCCTGAGGCCTTAGAGGGAAGCAGAGGTGGGGGTGGTTACACTTGCAGATTCAAAGAACAGCAGCAGTTTTCATAGAGAAGGAAATGAGCCAGAGGAGCCAACTATTTTTGTAAAAATGTCAGCTGAGAAAAACTTTATAGCAGTATGTTTTGACTGAAAACGCACAGTTTAATATTCAAATGTTTCAAATTCTTTTGCTCGGATTGTTAAATTCTGCTCCGAAATTAAGGCACGACAGAAACTTGGGATACAGAAGAGAAAAAACATGGAGTCTGGAGTTAGAGATATCTAGGATGAAATCCCATTCTCACCACGTTCCACTTACAGGACGTTGGCAGAGTACCGCCCCTCCACGCACTCGGTTTTTCCCAGGCGTAAAGGATGAGACGAGTGTTTCCGTAGCAGCCATTTCTAGCACTTTTCCCCCCTTTGTGTAAGTCCATGTTTCCATCTAGCATCCTTTATCTTCTTCCTTAAGAATTCCTTCATCTCTTCAAGTGCAAGTCTGGTGATTATGAATTGCCTTAGCTTCTTTTTGTTGTTGTTGTTTTTGTGCTGAAAAAGCTTTAGTTTCTCTTTATTTTCGTAACAGATTTATTCAAGTATAATTTACCTACCATAAAATCCAGCCACGTGTCTTCATTTTTAAAGAATATTTTTCTTGCATATAAAATTCTAGGTTGAAAGGGTATTTCTTTTTCCTTTTAGAACTTTCAAGATGTTTTTCCATTATCTTCTGACTTGCATGTTTTCTGACAAGAAGTTTGCTTCCCTTTTAATTTTTGCTTCTCTGAAAGTACTGCGTGGTTTTCATTTGTTGCTTTTAATATTTTCCTTATATTGTTGTTTTCAGAAATTTGTGTATAATGTGCTATTGTGTGGTTTTCTTGTTTTTTTTCTTCTGCTGGGATTTCTTTCAGCCTTTTGGTTCAATGACTTTATAGTTGTCATCAAGTTTGGTCATTGTTTCTTAAAATAGTTCTGTGTTCTCCTATTTTTCTGGGATTCCAATTACAGGCATATTTAACTACTTGAAATTGTTTCATTGAGCCTGTTCATTTTCTGTGTCTTCCCCCACCCTGCTGTGTTCTTCACTTTATATCATTTTTATTGTGTCTCCAACTTCACTGATCATTATTTTCTAGTGTTTAATTTGCTATTTATACCATCCAGTGTTTTTCATGTTGTATTTTTCATGTCTAGAAATTCCATTTAGTTATTTTTAAATCTTCTATTTTGCTTATATTTATATTTTTCTTCAAAATCCTGAATATATTCAACACATACCTAATTCCATCATTTTTCTCATTCTTGGTTTTTGTTTCTATTTACTAATTTTTCTTTTGATTACATGTCAAATTTTTTCTACTTTTTCCATGTCTATTATTTTTGGATTGGATGTTGGGCATTGTAAAAGTTATGTTATTGAGTTTTGGTGCCTTCCTCTATGAACTTTGGACTTGTCCTATGAGGCAGCTAAGTTACTTTCAGGTTATATTGAACCTTTGAGAATTGGTCGTAAGTTTTGTTGGGGTTAGTCTGTGGGGCAGCCTTTACTCTGGGGGTAATTTAGCCCTCCTGCTAATGCATGATCCTTCTGAGACCTTCAGAAAATGTTCATGAGTTCTCTTCACTCTGGCTGGCCAAAGCTCAAATGTCTCCCAGCCTTGTATGAGCTCTGATAATTTTTCAGTTTACAACTCTTTACATGTTTTTATTGCCCTGCCTCATGGTATTCACCCTTTTTATGCATGGCTTGGATGCCAGAAAACACTTAAAGGGGACCCCTAAGCAGATTTATAAGATGTTTTTATTTTCTGCAGAGTTCTTATTTGTAACTTTGCCCTGCTACTTGAAGCTACCTCAGGCTCCATGACCCTGATTTCTTTTCTCCCCAGCTGAACAAGACTTCCTACGCTGCTTGGGATCTTCTACTCTGTGCGATGGTCCATAATATATCTCCAGGCACGTAGCTGAGGGACCCACAGTGTTATGTTTGTTTTCCTACTCTCAGGTTCATGGTTCTGCACTATTTGTCTACTGTATGAAATCACCTATTTTCATGTTTTGTTAAGTTTCCTAGTTATTCTGGGGGAAGGGTAAGCATGGGCCTAGTACACCATTTCCAGAAGCAGAAGTCAAGACAGGTACTGCTTTAAAACAGCGTGTAATTGGTCCAAGAAAAGACAAATAGACCAATGGAACAAAATAGAGGAGAAGGAACAGGTCTACACATATACAGTCTTCTGACTTATAACTAAAATTCTACTGCAATTCAGTGGGAGTAAAGGAAGATCTTTTAAATAACTGATATAGAAAAAATTAACCTTGGTTCCCACCTCACACTGTACTTAAAAATTATTTGGAGATGGAGCATAGATATACATGTGAAAGGTAAAATGATAAAGCTCCTAGAAAAAAACAAGGGGGAATATCATCATAACCTTCAGATAGGCAAAATTTCTTAAACAGGACATTAAAAAAAAACACAACTATGAAAGACTGGTAATTTTTTTTCATTAAAATCATAACAAATGACAAAATTAAGAGTGTAAAGGTAAACCACAGACTTATAGATAATGTTTTCAATACATATTTAAAAAAGTAACTCACAACTGGAATATATAATGAACTCCTTGAAATCAATAATAAAAAAGAGACCAATAACCCAAGTTGTTTTTTATAATTATTTTTAAAAAATTATTTATTTTTAGACAGAAAGGAAGGGAGGGAGAAAGAGAGGGAGAGAAACATCAATGTGCGGTTGCCTCTCACACACCCCCATCTGGGGATCTGGCCCACAGCCCAGGCATGTGCCCTCCAAGTCTTAAAAAGATAAAAGTATTGAATAGGCTGTTTACAAAGGAAGATATCCAAATGGATAATACACATTTGTATAAGAGTTCAATGTCATTATCTTTCAGGTAAAGTCAAATTAAGACTAGAAAGAATGAGATATCACCTCATAAACCTCTAATTTTAGGATGACTAAAACTTAAAAAAGTGATGAGTTTAAGAGTTGGTGAAGATATAGAGAAACTAAAGGTCTTCTATATTGCTTATGGGAGTATAAATTTATACAAATATTTAGAAAACAATTTTTCAGCACATGCTAAAGCTAAACAAACATATGCTGTAGGACTGGGCAACTTAGTTTCTGGGATATGCCCAAGAGAAACAAATGCATGTGCCCAGTAAAAGACATGTACGTAGCAGAGCTATAACAGCATTTTCCATAATAGTTCCACATTGGAGGCAAACTGAAGGTTAAACAACAATAAAATGGATAATAAATTATGGTATGGTCATATCCGGAATACTAAACAGAAATTAAAAAGAATTTACAGTGTATGATAACATGGATTAATTTATAGTTATAAAATTGAGCAAAAGACCCAGACACAAAACACTATACTATATATGATTATGTTTTTATATAAAGTACAGGCAAAACTACTCTATGGTGATAGAATTCAGAATATCTCTTGGGAGGTATTAAGTGGAATAGTGCATAAGGGAGCCTTTATGGGATATTGTAAATGTCTATGTCTTCATCTGGATGGCAATTATACATGTAACAATTCATGGATCTATACACTTAAGATTTGTGCAATTTACTGCATATAAAGTATATCCGAATAAAAAAGAAAATATTGTACTTAAAACAACATGTATAAAACTAATGATGTGATCATTATTTTTGACTCCATATTTTTTGCTGGTAGTTCATAATATATACACTAAAATTTGTTGTTTGGAGGAAATACTAGGAAAATGGCTGGGGAGAAAGCACCAGGAATCAGTCTTCCCACCTAGACAATTACACTGGCAGGATCTGTCTGCTGTAACTGTTTTGGAACTCCGGAATCTGTTGAAGGCTTGCAACTTCCAGGGAAAACTCTGGACAGTAAATTGCTGTTAATTTTGGTGTGTTTTGGCTCTTAGCACAAGAGCAGTGACCCAGTTCCCACCTCTCAAGCACATGGCAGACAGCTGTGCCCGTGTTCCTGGAGCAGCTTATACACAGTGTGGGAGTTAGGGCGGGCAACAAAGGTTCTCTTCTCCAAATATAGGGGATCTTGATATAGTCGTTGCTTCTGATCACAGAGGTGCAGAACAAAAGATGAGAATACATTGTTGTTGCTCCATCCCAATTGTTGAAAGACACACCCCTTCTGGCTGAAGTGACTTGCAGAGGACTTAAAGGACCAACACACTTTCCCCCTTCATTTGTATGCCTTTTCCCTTTTTGGAACCAAATATTAAAAACTAGGACATTTAAAAGCAACTGTATATGTGGACAAAATTAGAAAGTGGCCACAGTTTCCTAGGAAAAGGCTCAGAAAAAAATCTAAGAAGACATTAAGTTTACACTGCAGTCTGATCCTTTTCACAGATGCAACCTAAAACAAACAAACAAAAAACACCTCACAATAAACAAAACAATAACAAAAATGAGCAAACTGTGGGGAAGGGGAATAATTTGATTTCCAGAGTAATCACATTATTAGATTTAAATGTCCATTGTTTAACAAAAAATCCCAAAGTATAGAAAGAAACAGGAAAAGTGTGTCCCAGTAAAAGGAAAAAAAAAAAAGCCACAAAAAACTGTCCCTGAAACAGACCCAATGACAGATATACTAGACAAAGACTTTAAAACAACTGTCTTAACTATACTCAAAGAACTAAAGAAATATGGGGAGAAATCAAGAAAATAATGTATGAACAAAATGAAAACATCAATAAAGAGATGGAAAACCTAAAAGAAACTACAAATAAATTCTGGAGATAAAAAGTGCAGTAACTAAAATTAAAAATTCACTAAAGGCAGATGTGAGCAGGTAGAAGAATCATCAAACTTGAAGATAGGATAATGGAAAATACTGCAGTTGAGGAATAGAAGAAAAGATGAAAAAAATGTTAACAGTGTCTCAGAGAACTGTGAGACCCCATCAAGTGAACCAACATATGCATCAGGGGGGTCCCAGAAGGAGTGGAGAGAGAAAGGAACAGAAAGGATATATGGAGAAATACTAGCTTAAAACTTTCCAAATTTGATGAAAGGAAGAAATAAATATCCAAGAACCTCAACAAATCTAGGTAAGATGAGCTTAAAGAGACCCACACCGAAAAACATGATCATTCAAAAAACAAAGATAGTATCTTTTTTTATTGTTGTTCAAGTACAGTCGTCTCTATTTCCGCCCCCCCACTCCCTCCCACCCCAACCCAACCTGCCTCCCACCCTTGAAACTACCCCCTTTGTCTTTGTCCATGTGTCTTTTATACATGTTCCTTGATGACCTTTCCCCTATTTCTCATCATTATCCCTTTCCCCACCCCCTTTGGTTATTGTCAGTTGGTTCTTTATTTCAATGTTTCTGGTTATATTTTGCTTGCTTGTTCATTTTGTTGATTAGGTTCCACTTATAGGTGAGATTAAAAAACAAAGATAGTATCTTGAAAGCAGCAAGAGAGAAGCAAATCATTGCATACCAGGATTGCCAATAAGATTATCAACAGATTTCTCATCAGAAAATTTGGAGGCCAGAAGAAGGTAGTCAATACATGCAAAGGGCTAAAAGAAAATATTGTCAACCAAGAATTCTATTTTGACAAAACTGTTCTCAAAAGAAAGGAAAAGATTAAGACTTTCTCAGATAAACAAAAACCGAGGGTGTGCGTGACCACTAGACTTGCTCTACAAGAAATGCTGAAGGGGGTGCTACAAAGAAAAATGAAAGAACGCTAAACAGCAACTGGAAGCTGAATGGAGAACTGAAGATATCATAAAGGTAAATACATGGGCAATTATGAGAGCCAGTGTTATTGTAACAATGGTTTGTAACTGTACTTTTGGTTTGTTTTTCTATATAATTTAGGAGACTAATACATTTAAAGAAGAAAAAAACTATCAGTGTAAATGCTGGGATTACTGTACCTTTGGTTTATAATTCCAAATTTTGTTTTCTACATAATTTAGAATACAAATGCATTTATTAATTTATATTTTTGGACACACAGTTTATAAAAGTGTAATTTTATGACATCGACAGCTGAAAGGGATGGGAACAAAGCTGTAAAGGATCAGAGTTTTACTGTGTTATTGAAGTTCTGTTGGTATAAATACAAATTAGCATGTTATAACTTTAAGATGTTAAATGTAAACTCCATGGTAATCACAAAAAATAGCTCTAGAATATACAGAAAGGGAAATGAAACAGGAACCTAAACATTCTGCTAAAAAAAAAATCAACTAAATTCAAAAGGAGACAGAAAAGTCCTTTGTTGGCAGTAATTACTTTAAATGTAAATAGATTAAACTTTCCAATCAAAACACAAAGCTTGGTAGAATAGATAAAAATACATGCCCCACTACATGCTGTCTAGAAGAGACTCACTTGAGATGCAAAGATGCAAGCAGGTAGGCTGTGAAAGGATGGAGAGAGGTCTTCCATGCGACGGTAACCGAAGGAGCAGGAGTGGCTTTATGAATATTGGACAAAATAGGCTTTAAATAAAGAAGTTTATAAGAGACAAAGAAGGACATTATATATTAATAAATGGTTTAACATAACAATAAGATAGTACCATTATATAGTTTTATGTACCTAATGACAATCAAAATATATGAAGTGAAAATGGACAGAATTGAAGGGAGAAATAGGTCCACAATAACACTCAGAGACTTCAATAGCACACTCTCAGTAATGGATAGAACAACCAGATAAAAAATAAGTAAGGGAATAGAAGATAGCACAATAAACCAATAAACCACCAGGAATAAAGGTCATATGCAGAACACTACCCAACAATGTACATACTGTTCTCAAGTGAACATGGGACATTTTCCAGGTGAGACCGTATATTAGGCCACAAATTAAATCTCATTAGATTTAAATGAATAGATATCAACAAAGTATCTCTGACCCCAACTGAATAAGGTTAGAAAGGTCAAAGTGGAAAATTAACAAAATTGGGAAAATTAAACACTACACTTTTAAACAACCAATGGATCAAAGAAGACATTACAAGAGAAACTAGAAAATACTTAGAGATTACTGCAAACAAAACATGCCAAAACTTATGAGACTTAGTAAAAGCTGTATTAGGGGGGAAATTTATAGCTATAAATGCTTGCATTAAAAAACAAGAAAGATCCCAAAGCAACAACTTAACTTTACAACTTAAGGAACTAAGAAAAGAAGGGCAAACTAAGCCCAAAGCAAACAGGAGGGAGAAAATAATAAAGATTAGGGAAGAGACAAATGAAATGGAGAATAGAAAACAATAGAGAAAAATCAATGAAACTAAAAATTCTTCAAAAAGATTAACAAAATTGACAAGCCTTTAGCTACATGGACTAAGAGAAAAGGAGAGAAGCTCGCATTACTAAAGCCAGAAATGACACTCATCATCACTAATCATTAGGAAAACACAAATCAAAGCTACAATGAGATACCACCTCACACCCATTAGGATGGCTACTATTAAAAAAAAAAAGAAAATAAAAAATATTGACAAGGATGTGGTGAAATTGGAATCCTTGAAAGTCATACCTCGGTACGTATCAGCTTCAGAACTTGTCAAACCCCGTACTGGTCGCATTTTGACAAGAAAAAATGTTTCGCACTGGGCGCTTGCTCAGGACTCGTCGGCTTCACCACTCTCACGAGTCCCAGAAGGAATTAATGATGAGGTACCACTGTGCACTGTCAGTGGGAATATAAGATAGTACAGCTGCTGTGAAAAACAGTATGGCTGTTCCTTAAAAAATTAAAAATAGAAGTTCCGTATTATTCAGCAATTCATCCCTTGTGTATCTCTGCAAAAAGAATTGAAAGCAGAGACTTGAAAAGATATTTGTACACTTGTGTTCATAGGAATATCATCATTATAGCCAAAACATGGCAGGAACCCATGTGTCAATTTAACAATGAATAGCAGAGCAAAATGTGGTATATACATAGATCAGAATATTATTCAGCCTTACAAAAAGGAAATTCTGCAATATATTACAGCATGAATTAAACTTGACGATATTTTGCTAAGTGAAATGTCAGTCACAAAAAGGCAATACTGTTCCACTTATATGAGGTGCTTAGAACTGTCAGAATTACAGAGACAAAAGTGTAATGGTGGTTGCCAGGGCGTTGGGGGAGGGGAAATGAGGAGTTATTGTTTAATAAGTATAGAGTTTAAGTTTTACAGGATGAAAAGAGTTATGGGGACAGATAGTGGTTGTTGCACAGTAAGGTGAACATATGTAATACCAATGAAGTGTACACTTAAAAATGGTTAAGATGATAAATTTTATGTTATGTGTATTTTACTAAAATAAAATAGGAAAAAAGCTTTTTGTTCAAAATGACTGTTGTTCCTGTATAATCTAGCTGAATGAAGTAATATTTACTTTTTAAAATTTTATCGATATATATAATTTCTTCTTTCACTACATTGCCCATGAAATGACTAGTCTCATTTTGAACTCTCCATCTCAGACAGTGACTACTTATTTTATCATTATTTTAAAATCCATCTTACGTGTTTGCCCATTCTATCATCAAATTTCAAAATAAGTTCTACAGAAAATACTTATTTTTACTTATTAATACTTTCTGGAAATATTGTGGTTTTGTTGGTTAGATATCAAAAGATAATGTTAATCTTAAGAATATCATGCCAATATTCTATATCAAAGTTTATGTTTATTTAGTACTGTCAATGGCACTATTGTTTTGTAGCCCTTTTTTGAGCCATAATTACCTGATGCAATTTCAGCAGCTCTGGTTCAGAGAAAACAGAAGAATAAATGTGTTCTTAAATAAATTGTGGTGCATGCGTGTACTTACGTGTGATACACAAGGCTCTCCAAAGTGTAGGGACCAGAGAGAGGCCCCTTTTGATCCAATTTAAGGAAACTACTACCTGTTCTGTGGTAAGAAAATTTGTCTCCCAACATGGAGAATAATTTTCATTTAAAATATTTAGTCTTATTGTCCCCATAAGTAGAAATAGCTAACATTTACTGAGTGTTTCCTATGTCCCAGGCATTGTTCTAAGTATTGTATATTTGTGTACTCACGAAACACTCAGTATTTACTCACAAAACTCTATGAAGAAAGTAACACTATTATCCCAATTTTACATATAAGGAGACGGAAAATAAAATGTTAAGAAAATTACCTAAAACATTGAAAATCCCCCAAATGTCAACACTTTGGTATGAAAACTTTCTCTCTTGAATGTGGGAGAAGCACAAAAATCCACTGCAAAACTCTGGCTCCCAGCTCTTGTTTCGGAAAGTCTGGTCCTCGAGTCCCTCTCTCCAGTCCCAGCCTTACCCTGAGCTATCCCTCAGGCTTCTCCAGCTCAGCATCTTCAAAATCATGTTCATAATTTTCTCCTTCAGACACATGTTACTTCTGTATTTGTTATTTCAGTGGATGGCACCATAGTCCTGTCACTGGAGCCAGACTCCGGGTTGATCTCCGGCTCTCCGTTTCTTCTCCCACCGCGTCCTCCTTACTCAAACATACACCTTAATGCAGATAATGTGCTATTTCTTGATTACGATTGATTAGAGGAGTGTGTTTACTTTTGACATATTCAAGAAGTGGTACACTTATAAATTTATGCGCTGTATGTAGGTATATCTGCATATGTATGTGCAATCCACTTGCTATTCAATAAAGTTATTTAAAATTATTTTAAAAAGGAAAAAGTACTTCAAAAATGTTTTAAAGCTGTTTTCAAATGATATCAATGTTGGGTATAAACTAGCGCTCAGGTGTTTCTGAGAGAAATTGGGCGAACCCTCCTCCATTTGTGTCTACTGATACATTTACACCTACTGATTTACTTAAGGTTTGAGGAACCCCTGAAGAGAAGTCCTGAATTTTTTATGACACATACAAATATGACTGACAGACAGGGGTGACCGCAGCAGAAGCTTAATGATAGGGAAGTAGACCAGAAGCCACTGAGGAAGAACTCCCTATAAATGGAAACATTTTCGAGTGTATGAATCAGCTGTAGCAATAGATCCGAAGTAATGGAGAAAAGCTCTGGTTCCAGGCTGGTAGGAGTGGACATTCCAACCCAGCCCTCTGGTGGCAGGTGTGCACCCTGAGAGACATGGGTTATGAATTAGAATTGGGAGAGTTAAACATTACTGATCTCTAAAACACCATGGGGCTGCCTTGCTTTCACTGAACATTCTCCAGGAGAGTCTCTTTCCTACTTCCAAGGGGCAAAGGCGTGGACCTTCTGCCTTGAGTGCAATGCGGTGTCCAAGTTTCATGGCCTTCGGGTTACAGCTGAATTTCAGCTCCACCAGAATGTGGCGTGGCTGAGTCCTGCTTCACCAGTTCCTAGGGGCGGTGGTAGTGATAACATCAGTAGGAATGGAGTCTCAGCAGGAGTATGACTCTTGTGGAGTCATTAGGGCCTGAGGTTATGGAGTCCCTGCCTGGATGTCCATGGTAATGAGAAAAAGAATGATATAACTAACAGTTCAAGCAATTTCACTTCAGGACCTCTCCGACTGAGCATACATAGAAAAAGCATTCTCTCTATTTCACAAGAGATAACTTTAATCTCAAGCATCAAGCCAAAGCAGCAGCATTTCAATTTCACTAACAATGGCACGCGGCAATGATGGGAATCAGCTGCCAGTGTGGAGTGGCGCTTCCTCGAGCAGCTGGGTCCTGTGCATGCAGATTCCTGGCTTGGCTAGCCATGGCCTGAAGCCTCCACATTTCGCTTGCTTGCAAAAATTCTGCATTTCAAACTACCAAGATTGAATTGTGAATGGTAATAGATGACATTTGTATTCACCTGCTGACAAAGTTTGAGATTTCTGATGACCTTTCTGAGATTTTGCGTGTGTGTGTAAAATCTAGTTTATATCCCTACTGTTGTCAGAGTGCTGTTTCTTTTTCTTTTTTAAAAGATTTTATTTATTTATTTTTTTTTTTAGAAAGAGGGGAAGGGAGGGAGAAAGAGACGGAGAGAAACATCAATGTGCAAGTGATACATCGATCAGTTGCTTCTCGCACACCACCAACTGGGGACCCAGCCCGTAATCCAGGCGTGTGCCTTGACTGGGAATCGAACCTGTGACCTTTCCGTTCACAGGTCGGCACTCAATCACTGAACCACACCAGCAAGGGCATGTTTTCTTAAAACAAATCTGATCATATCAGTCATGCTTACATTGAAACTCTTCACTGACTCCACATTGCTTAGGAGTCCACCTCCTCAGCTGGGCTCACCAGACCCTTCCTAATCTGACTGTTGCCTGTGTCATTGATGTCATCTGCTGCCACTAGCCCCCCAGTCTCCTTATCCTGACATGGGACTTGGATTCTCACTATCATTGTCTCTTATTTCAATTTTTCTACAACTATTTGGAAGTTTTATGCTCTATTTTTATTCTTTTATTGATTACTCTAGAAATGTTAATGTATAGACTTAACTTACCAAATTTTGACGTTAATCAGTCTCTTTATTGTCCTTCCCCTCTCCCCAATACAAGGATCTTAGACACTTTAGCTCTGTTTTTTTCTTTCCTTTCCAGAGATATATGCTATTGTTGTCATGTTTTAATTCTTTCTGAAAAACCCAGCAGACCTTATTACTGTTTTATACAGTCAAGGTTTGCTTATAAGTATCTGTGTATTTATCATTTTCTTTGTTCTTCATTACTTCTTGTATGCTAGACCTTCCGCCTAAGATCACTTCTTACATGAAATCCTGTTTTGTCTAAAGACTTCCTTTATAATTTAATTTAGTGATGGTCTGTTGATGGCAATCTTTCAATTTCTTTCCTTTCTGAAATGTCTTGATTTCATCATGACCTTTGAAAGTCTTTTTTAACTGGGCATAGATTTCTAGGTTGACCATTTTGTTTCCTCAGCACATTGAGCAGGCCATTCCACTGTCCCCTCAGTGTCTGTCGTTGCTTTGTGTAGGCAATTGTCAGCGTATCTATTGCTTCTTTGACGGCAACCTGCCTTTCCTCTGGCTGCTGGCTCCTTCTAAATTCTTTTTACCTTTGGTTTTGAGATTTTAATATGATGTTGTAGGTGTGGATTTCTTTCTACTTATCCCAATGAAAATTTGTTGGTAATCTGTGATATCCTTATCAGGTCTGGAAAATCATCAACCATTATCTCTCCACATACGGCCTCTGCCCCATTCTCTCTCTTTTGGGGGGCTTCTGATTAGATGTGTATTAGTCTATCCCATGTTATCCTTCATGTTTCTTAACCTCTCAGAGCTTTCTCTCTCTATGATGCTTTTTGCATATATTTTTTCAGCTTTATCTTTCTGTTCACGGATACTGCATCCATTTGACTGTTAAACCCATTTGTTGAGTTTCTAACTATAGTTACTATATTTTTCATTTCTAGAAGTTATATTTAGTTCCTTTCCTTATTGGCTTGGTCATTCTTTAAAATTCCTTATTCTTTGCTCATATTTCAAAATTGTCTTTTATTTTTTAATGAATCTGAGACAGAATTAGATGAATCATAAGCCTTGCTTCATGGTCACTGTCGTGATGGGACATAGACCTCTTATTTGTGTATGAATGTAGGTATGTATGTGCATATTTATAAAAGAATCTGATGAATGCCTATAATCCCACCAATTAGCCTGAGAGCTGGAACGGCTATCTGCCCCCACCTCATTCTATAACTCTGCTTCCCCTTGCCAGGTTTGCAAGTATCATTCCCTTTCTTTTTTGTTTTTGTAGTTTTATCAAATATATATGTAACCTAAGTATAGTGTTCAGTTTTAGTTATTTTTGATCTTTCTGAAAAGAGTATTATGGTATATATGCTCTTGTGGGACTTTAAGAAAATCTGACCTTCTACTAATAAAGATTTACCCACATTTTTGCATGCTCTATACAACAGTCCATTGTGTGTGTGGCTATTCCATAATTATTAATCCATTCTTCTATTAATGGGCATTTTGGTTATTTCTAGTTTCCCACCCCCAAACTGCAATCAGTCTTGCTATGCATATTCTTGCATCTATCTCTTGACATACATGAGCAGAAATTTCCACTGGATACATAACTAGGGGTGAAATTCTGGGTTGTAGTGTATGTAGAATTAGTAGCCAGCCAGTGCACACCAGTAGAGCTACTGGCATCCAGTCTGGTTGGCCAGGCATCTATCTGATTGGTCAGTAGCCATGTGGTATTGGTTGTTAATACTTTGAATATTATCCTTCAGAGTTTATGAATAACAAATGTTGTAAACTAATGTCAAATTATTAAAAATGGTGGTTCTAATTTATACATCTACCAGAAATATATGAGATCTTGTTGATACACATTCTCTGCAACATGGGGACTTGTCAGATATCTTAATTTTTGCCAATCAAATGGGCGTAAATTTATGTCTCATTCTGCTCTTGATTCACATTTTCATTTTGCTAATAAGTTTGAGGATCTCTTTAAGCATATATTACTTCTGAGTATGCCTGTAAAGGTGTTTCTGGATCAGATTAACATTTGAGTAAAGCAAATTACCCTCCCTAATGTGAGTGGGCATCAAATCCATTGAGGCCTAAATAATAAAAAGGCTGAGTAAGAAAGAATTCTCTTCTCTTTGCACAATGGTCTTTGACCTGGGACATCAGTCTTCTGCCTTTGAACTTGGACTCTGACTGGAACTCATACCATCTGCTCTCCTGGTTCTCAGGCCTTTGGACTTGAACTAGAACTACATACCATTGGTTCTCGTGGGTCTTTAGCTTGCCTACTGCAGACATTGGGACTTCTCGGCTCTCATAATCACATGAACCATTTCTTATAATAAATCCATATATATTTAATAAATATATAAACTATTATATTATTATAATTATATATCTTCAGTTATATAATTACATTATTAAAACACATAATTTATTAATTATAAAAATTTACATATATTTATATATTCAAACTGTATATTCACATATTTAAATATATATTTATGTATCTTTAATAAATATAACATATTAAATGAATATGTGTATACACATACATATAAATATATATACACACATACATATATTTGTTGTTGGTTCTGCTTCTCTGAAGAACCCTGACTAACACAACTTCTATTAAGAGTTTTGATTTAGACATTTAAGTTTTAAACTTAATTAGGGTTGAGTTTTGTGTACTATGTGGAGTAGGAGTCCAATGAATTATTTTTATAAATAGATAATTTCCCCTCCTTTTCCACTTATCTGCCATGCCACTCCTGTTATACATCTGAGTTCTGTACATAACGGTTTTTGAGCTCTCGAGTCTATCGTACTGGTCATTTTGTCTCTGCATCAGCACAACATGGTCTTGATGCTGTCTACACCGTCTTAGTAAGTCCTGATATCCGATAGGGCAAATCACATCCCTTTATCCTCTTCTTCAGAAGTGCTGAGGGTAATTAATGAGATCTCTTAATACCCAGTTTGGAACTTTTAATACCATTTCAAATTAAATGGTCCCTGGATCCTTGGAAAAATGACTATTTTTCAGATCGGGACAGAAAATGTACAAAATGAATTGGAACATTTTCTTATATTAGAAAGTGAGGAAATTACTGATATTTCTGGGGTTGCAAAAGACCCAGCAGATAAGTTAATGAGGCTCCCTTTGGTCAAAGGCGGGAAAAATACAGCATAAATAGAATAATAATAACTTCAATAAATTAAAATACATAAAATATGTGTAAATCCATGAGTTTGTACTTATATTAAAAAAATCCCCTCCCCTAAATCCTCTGGTCACCTTTGGAATATGCTAGTAAACAAAATCATTGCATTTGATCATCTTAATTTTGTATTGCATTAAGAAGACACAAGTACCTTGGCTGGTGCAGCTCAGTCGATTGAGCGTCGGCCTGCAAACCAAAGGGTCGCCTGGTGGATTCCCAGTCTGGGCATATGCCTGGGTTGGGGGCCAGGTCCCCAGTAGGGGGCGTGTGAGAGGCAACCACACATTGATGTTTCTCTCCCTCTCTTTCTCCCTCCCTTCCCCTCTGTCTAAAAATAATAAATAAAATCTTTTAAAAAAAGACACAAAGTGCATCTTAAATGTATAGATCTTAATATGTGCAATCTAAAGTATAATATTAAATGTACAGATTGATGAAAATTTACATTTGTATAGATGTTACTATCACTCAAAGTAAGATATAGAACAGTGCTTCTCAGGTCTTAATATGCATGTGTATCAGCCGGTGAACTTGTTAAAATTCAGATTCTGATTCAGTAAGGCTATTGTGGGGCCTCAGATCCTGCAGTTTTAACAAGCTCCCAGGTGCTGCTGATACTGCTGGTCTGTGGACTACACTCTGAGAGGCAAAAATAGAAGTTCTGTGTTGTAGCATAGAACTTATAATTGTTCTATGTTGTAGCATGAGTTTGTTGTTTCTTATTGGTGCATGATTGCCATTGTATTAGTATTCCAACATTTATTCACTTATTTTATGATCAATGGACATTTTTGTTGTTTCCATTTTGTGGTCATCATGAATTAAGTTGCTAGGAACATTCTTGTACATGTTTTTGGGTGGACGTATGCACTCATTTGGGGGGAGTGTATCTCTAGTAGTAGAACTATTTGGTAATTAGGGTAGGTATATATTTAGCTTTAGGGGATACTGTCAAACAGCTTATCGAAATGGTTGTGCCATTACACTCTTACCAGCATTGTATCAGAATTCTAGTTGCTCTGCATTTCACCAATACTTGGTATTGTTCTTTTTAAAATATAGCCATTCAGGTGGTGTGTGGTGGTATTCAGTTGAAGTTTTTTGGCCTCTAGGAGATCCTCTTTTGCAAAATGATTACTCAAACTTTTTCTTGGCTTTTTTTTTGCTTCATGTTGATTTGTGGGGATTCCTCATATAATCTGAATGTGAGTTCTTTACTGTATACATGTATTGCAAATATTTTCCCCAATCTGTGATTTTCATTTTTACTCTTTTAATAGTGTCTTTTGATGAACACAAGTTTAATGTTAACAAAATTCAATTTGTCAGTATTTTTCTTCAATGTTTAAAAATTGTGTTAAAATATACTTAACATAAAATTTCAGTTTTAAATGTACAATTCAGTGGTATTAAATACATTCATATTCTTGCATAACCATCATTGCCATACATAATCCAGAACTCTCTTCCTCTTGTAAAACTGAAACTCTATACCCATTTAAAAATTACTTCCCATTCCTTTTCTCCCCATAGTCACTGACTATCACTATTCTACTTTCTATTTTTATGATTTTGACTACTTTAAGTACCTCATATAAGTGGAATTATACAGTAGTTGTATTCTTATGACTGGTTTTTCACTTATTATATTTTTTTCTTTATCTCTAGCAATGTTTTTCAATCTAAAATTTATTTTGCCTGATATTATGCCTTGGCCAATGTAGCTCAGTGGATTGAGTGCCAGTTTGTGAACTGAAAGGTCACTGGTTGATTCTCAGTCAGGGCACATGCCTGGGTTGTGGGCCAGGTTCCCAGTTGGAGACATACGAGAGGCAACCAATTGATATATCACTCATACATTGATGTTTCTCTTCCTGTCTTTCCCCCTCCTTTCCCCCCTCTCTAAAAATAAGTAAATAAAATCTTAAAAAACATTTATATTTTCTGATATCAGTATAACCTCTCTTGCTTTTGCATTGTTGTCTTCTCTTGTATTTAGTTGGGTGTTTTGTTTTTTTTTGTGAAGCATTTAAATTCTTTTCTCATTTCCTTTTGTGTATATTCTAGATCTATTTTTTGTGGTTAGTATGGGAATTTCATTTAAAATCCTAAAGTTATAGCACTCTATTTTGAATTTATACCAGCTTAACTTCAATAACATAAGCTCTGTCCCCACCTCTTTTGATTATTGATATTAGAAAATTACATCTTTACCCTAAAACATAAACTAATGATTTTTAAAAATGCATTAGTATCCTAAATTACGTAGAAAATAAGATCTGGAGTTACAAACCAAAATTACAGTAAGACTAGCTTTTACATGAATTGTTTTTTTTTTCTTTAAATGTATTTAGTCTCTTAAATCATGCAGAAAATGAATAAAAAATACAGTTACGAATCAGTTATAATAATATTAGCTTTTGTAATTGCTCTTGTATTTATTTGTATTGATAACTTTATTTCCTCATACGACTTTGAGTTATTGTCTAGTGTTCTTTTACTTCAACCTGTAGGACTCTCTTGAGCATTTCTTGTAGGATATGGCTGATGGTATAGGATTTTTGGTTGAGAATTTTTCTTTTCTTCTAACATTTTAAATATATATATTGGCCACTCCCTTCTGGCCTCTAAAGTTTCTGATAAGAAATGTGCTTACAATCTTATTGATGATTCCTTGTATGTGACAATCTCTAGCTGCTTTCGAAATCCTCTCTTTGGTTTTGAAAGTTTGATTATAATGTGTCTCAGTGTGGGTCTTTTTGAGTTCATCCTATTTGGATTTGTTGAGCTTCTTGGATGTTAATATTCGTGCCTATCATCAAATTTGAGAAAATTTCAGCCAGCATTTCTTCAAATATTCTCTCTGCCTCTTTCTTTTTCTTGTCTTCTTTTGGGACTCCCACAATACATTGGACCCCTTGGTGGCACCCTGTGAGATGTACACAAAATAGGTCATCAAGAATAATTTATATTAAAAAAGAAGATAAACTAAAAATAAAAAAAACTAAGTTTCCAATGTGAGCGGTAAGTTAAAGAATGAGTAAACCCAAACAAATTTGATGGGAATAGATAACAAAAATAAGAGCAAAAATCAAGAGATTAGATAAGATACTATCGAGAATTTCAATAAAGCTAAGAAATTAATTCTTAAAATGATTAAAATATGGACAAATTTCTGGTAGTGAGAATCAAGAAAAAGAAAGGAGGCACAAAGAAATATTGTAAAGGAGGGCAAAACTACAAAGGAAGCAGAGATGAAAATGATAATAGGATAATTTTATCAACAACTTTAATACCTTTGGAAACTTAGACAAAATAAATATATTCTTAGAAAAATGTAACTTACTAGGACTGACTCAAAAAGAAATAGAAAGCCTAAAATAGCTCTGTTAAAAAAACAGAAGCATTAGTAAAACCAAACCAAACCAAACAAACAAAACAAAAAACTTCCCATAAAGAAAACATCAGTTCCCGATGGCTTTACAGATGTTTCACCAAACTTACAAGTATTGGATTATTCCAATCTTATACCAACTTTTACAGAGAAGAGAAAAAGAGATAATATTCCCCCAACTTATTTTATGAAGCTAGAATAACTTAGATACCGAATACAGGAAAATACCAGGCTTGTTTTATTTATTAATATAGATGAAAACATCTAAAACAAAATATTAGCAGATCAAATCCAGTGGTATCTAAAATAAATAATAAACCTCCTTGAGTAAGTTCAGTTTATTTTAGGAAAGTAAAATTTAATGTTAAGAAGCTCTCTAAATATAACTGATCAAAACAGATTAAAAGGGAAAACCATATGATCATGTCAAAAGATGCACAAAAAGTCATTGATAAAATTCAACGCACATTACATACATTTGATTAAAACCCTTAGTCAGTTAGACATAAAATAGAACTTTCTATAGCTGATCAACAGAGGTCTACAAAAATCTTTTAGGTATCTTCCTAAAGAGGGAATGCCAGAGCATTAAAGTTATAAATAAGACAAACATACCCATCATCACCACTTCTATCAAACATTATTCTCTTGGACCTGGCCAAAGACAAAGAATATAGACCAAAGGCAACAGAACTATTTTATTTCTCTAAATGTATATGTGCATATATATATTTATATACACAGTTATTTTATAGTATCTTATAATTGTAACAGTTGAATTCTTGCAGGTGTCTTTTTTTAAAGGTCGTTGGTTTTTTTTAAAGATTCTATTTATTTTATTTTTAGACAGAGGAGAAGGGAGGGAGAAAGAGAGTGAGAGAAACATCAATGTGTGGTTGCCTCTCACACACCCCCTACTGGGGACCTGGCTCACAACCCAGGCATGTGCCCTGACTGGGGAATTGAACCTGTGACCCCTTGGTATGCAGACCACCGCTCAGTCCACTGAGCTATAACAGCTGGGGCTACTATTTGTTGTTTTTGCTGGTTCTTTTTCTTGGTGCCATTTTTCCTTGTGCGTTTGATGATATTTGACTGTGTGCTGTTCATTCTCTTTGGAACTTTATCTGTGGAAATTATTTGAGGCCTGAGATGAAGGTGAATTGTTCTAAGAAAGATTTACATTTCTCTCTGCCAGGCACATGGGATACTATTAGTCTGGGACCACTTTATACTAAATTCTTTATTTGAGGTTTTTCAGATCACCTCGGTAGAGTGATTTTGATTGCATACGGTGTGAAGTCTGCCTTGTAGTTCTGGATTCTTGGGAGGAGATTCTTCCTCCCTACATTCATTGCTATTGTCAAGGTTTAAAACAGGTAATTTTCCAGGTAATTTCCTAGGTATGGGGATGGGGTGAGTTTTTTTCTAGTTTAACTGCACGTTAGAGTACAGAGGTCCCATTTGGCTTCTAAATTTTTGCAGGGGAGTATTTTCTCAACTTGGGAAGACCCTGTGCTTTATCGTCTTTTCCACAAGCCCTGAGAGATTATGAAAACTGAAGTTCAATTTCATCTGTTAGCAAATATACTTGTATCATTTATTTATATTGTGGCATAACACACCATTAAAAAATTCAGTGATTTAAATTAATAAGCATTTATTATTGCTCAAGGATACTCAAATTGGCTGAATGGTTCTCATACAGCTGGTCTCACTTAAGTGTCTGTAGTCAACCAATGTCAGGTATAAAAGGTCTGTTCAGAAAAAGTCTAGTCATTGTTGATATAATGAGACTGGCTTGTATGACATCGATGCAAACTGGCAGCCAAGGAGAGTGGACTGGAATGAGCATGGGCGAACAATGATGACTTCACTGTACTAGTCAGTGGGGATGGTAGATACCATCGAATGAGCATGTGTACTGTGTGGCCATCTCATTCAAAATGCCTGAGTGAGCAGAGCAATAAATGTACATCAAATTTGGTGTTAAGCTCGAATGTTCCTCTGCAGACACTATTCAGATGATTCAGAAGGCTACAGCTATGGGTACCTGGTGATTGGCAGCTTCATCACAACAATGTGCCCACTCATGCATCACATCTCGTGCAGGGTTTTTTTGTAAAACATCAAATCATCCAGGTGACTCAGCCCCCCTACAGCCCAGTTTGGCGCCCTGAGGCTTCTGGCTCTTCCCAAGACTAAAATCACCTTTGAAAGCTAAGAGATTTCAGACTGTTGATGAGATTCAGGAAAATATGACAGGACAGCTGATGGTGATTGGGAAAACTGTGTGAGGTCCCAAGGTACCTACTTAGAAGGGGACTGAGGCATCATTGTCCTATGTACAATGTTTCCTGTATCTTGTATCTCCTTCAATAAATGTCTCTATTTTTCATATTACATGGCTGGATACCTACTGGACAGACCTCGTATATCTCTGTTGCTCTTGGCTGGGCCCTATCACATGTTTGGAGTTCAGCTATAGGATGGTCTAAGATGGTTTTGGCTGGAATAGCATGGCTCTCTTGCACCGTGTCTCTCATCCTCCAGCAAGCTATTCCAGGTTTGTTCCCACAGTGGAAGCAGAAGACCAAGAGGAGTGGAAGTATACAAGCCTCTTAAAGCTTAGGTGTAGAACTGGCACTCCATGACTTCTTCCATATTCTATTGGCCAAAGCAAGTCACAGTTCATTCAGATGCAAGGGGTGGGAATATAGAGTCCACCTCTTGATAAGAGGAGTTGCAAAGTCATGTGGTAAAGGACATGGGTTCAGGGAGAGATGAATTGGTGCCATTTTTGCAAGCAATGTTATCACAGCCCCCAGGCTAAATAAAGTTGGCTTCAGTGCTCTGCTTACCTCTCCGGTTCTGCCTTCTCTTAAATTTTGACTAGAGTAATTCTTTTCCCAGCTCATTGATGCATTTAAGGAGGTTTAAAAATATATTTTATCTGTCATTTAAAAAATTATTTATCATGTTTTCAGTGAGAGGATCAACCAAGCACCTAGTTGGCCAAACTGCTTGATTGACATTTTGATGAGTTTCTGTATCTGCATATGTGTGGTTCTCTACTCCAATTCTCTCTCCCAATCTTTGAGACTATTCAAATGCCTCCTTAATGTTTCTTTACTTCTTTGATTGCTCCTCTCCATCTAGGCAGAGCTGTTGTTGACTCTAGACTTTGTGCTCATCGCTATTAAGTCATGGGATTCCTGGTATAGCTATCATAATTTGTGGAGAGTAGGGCTCCTTGTTAAAAAATTATTAGGAATTTCAAGACAGTGACAGCAGAGCATTAAACCAAGAGTGGGGACCTTTTCAAGTGTGACTGCACAGCACACACTCCCATGAAGCTGGCCCTGATAGTAATTATTGCTTTACATCTCCATCTCCCTTATACATCCTTGGATGGGTGCGAGAGAACATTTTCCAGGTAAACCTGTCTGCTTAATGCTTACACTCCAACAGGTTAGCAGGGTGCCAGGTACAGTCAGTAAATGTTTATTGAATGAACAAATAAAAGCTACACTATGATCTAAAACACATCAACCTTTTGATAACAGCTTTATGAAAAAAGTAGAAAATCATATTAAATGTCCCTCTCCAGTTTAAGATGCTTTCCAATTTCAGTTAACAAAATTTACATCTTAGAACAGAGAAAACATGGTGGTGCCTTTTAGCATCCTTCATGGTAGCTATTCTTACGCTTCATGGAAAGTGAGATGCTTCTTTCAGTTCTAAAGTGGGTTCCTGGGACCCACTTTCTATCTTACTTTCTTTGATATCTGCTCTTGGCTGATCCCTGGGTTGGGAACTATCTGTGACCTTGGCCCATGATTGAAAAGTCTTGGTTGAACTGGTTTTGTAGGCAGGAAGATAGGTGGATGACCAGTTTGCCAGTCTCCCACCAGACCTCTAGGTTTCCTTGGAGAAGGGCTCTGCAAACTCCTTCATGTCATTTATGTCATGTGGCATCTTTAAACAGCTCCTTGGAGAAAGGAGAAAGGACTTTGCTCCTAGTTTTAACTCTTTTGGACCTGTGACTTCTACTTTCTGTGCCTTGGTTTCCCCCTTTATACCAGGAGGAGAGCTAGTGACCACAAAGAGGTACCCGAGGACTTGCTGTATGAGTATTAAATCAGAGCTACTTCAAGGTCAGTTTCTAGAGAGGAAGACAGTCTCCCAAACCCACATTTCACCACCCCAAAGCTTTCAAGATCAGAAAAGGTGACGGAAGGGAGAGGGGAACAGTGCTTCAAGGACGCACTCTATTCTCCACCCCAACTTCGGGTGCCTGAGGGAGCGTTCCCTCACACCCACGGTGGGAAATCAGAATCCAGAACCAAACCCTTGCCCACATCTTCAGCCCCTCCCCCTGCGGCTTCCCCAGTGCGGCCCCCTCCCCCCCATTACAGCATCGCTCTGGGCGCCAAGACGGATTCAAGCCAGGGACTGCTGCAGTCAGCTTTCCTCCTCCTCTCCTGGCTCCCGCAGCCTGTGTCCAGGCTCTGCAGCCTCCGCCTGTGCTTCGGACAGTCCCCTTTCCTTCCTCCACCCCGCCCCCGCCTTGGCACAACCCCTGGCTCAGGGCCTAGAGGTGGGCGGACACCGTGGGCACAGGTGGGGCCCCCAGCAAACTCGGCAGGTATAGCGGGGTTCTCCCTCCACACTGGGGATGCCTCGGCTGTGCGGGCTGTGGGTAGGGGACGCCTGTCAGTGGCTCTGAGGCCCGGCACAGCGCCCCACGCTGGCAGGGGCTGGGGCAGAGGAAGGGGGCTCCTTGAACCGAGGCCAGAAACTGAAGTCGGGGAGCTGCCCGGGGAAAGCTGAGTGAGAGCCTGCTAGGAGATGTGCCTGGGGGGCTGTGTGTGACATTCAGGGTGTGACTGCCTCGATGGGGCGCGAGACCGTGTCTGTGAGACTGGGTGACTGTCTCCCCAACAGCCCCGCCACTGGGCTTCGGTCCCTGTGCCTAGGTCGGCTGTGCATGGCCGTGACACTGTGTGCCTGGTCCTGGGCCCCCGGCGCACACAAACCCGGTGGTCCCCTAGCTGGGCCTCCCCGGCGTTGTCGCTGAGCGAGGCGTGCGCTCCGCGGAGACCCCGGCGGCCGCCGCCGGCTGCGACCTCGGCCCTCCTGGGTCCGGTGCGGGGGCGGGGAGCTCGGTACCCCCTCCTTCTCGCGGCTCCGGGCTCCGCTGCCCTGCGCGGGGGCGGGGGCGGGGGCGGAGCGCGCGGGCGGGATCCCCCCGCCTCCCCTTCCTGGTCCCCGGGAAATCCAGCCTCCGTGGCTTGGCCGCCTCCCGCTCCCGCGCCCGCTGCCTCTCGGCGCTCGCTCGGGGCTCCGCAGTGCCGGGCCGCGTCCCTGCCCGCCTGCCCACCGCCGCAGCGCCCCCAGCCCGGGCCGCCGGCACCATGTAACCCGGCCGGAGCCCGAGCCGGGCCAGGTAAGCCGCGGGGAGGGGTGGGGACGGGCCGCGCTCGCCGCGCCCTCTGCAGCGCCCCCCATCCTCGGCCTGGCTGCCGCCCCGGCGCCGCCCACGCCCCGGGCTCCGGCGGCCTCGGCTCCGAGTCCCGGGAGGGGCGAGGGCTGGGCCTCCTCCGCTGCCCCCGCCCCCGCCCTCGCCACGGCCTGGCGGCCCGCGGGCCTGACCCGAGGGACGGGCGGAGGGACCACGCGGAGCGAGGACCGGCTCTCCCAGGTAGCGCCGCGGGGGTTGGCCAGCCCCGGCCCGGCCCGGCCCGGTAGGAGGCTTGGGTCTGGGAGCGAGTAGCCACCTGGGTTGTGGGGGCAAGTGGTGGTGTTGGGGAGATCCGGAGAGAAGTTTCCTCTGCAGGTGTGTGAGTGTGAGTGCGTGTCACTCTGTGTCCGCGATGAGTGTGTGTGTCGCCGTGTGGGTCTGTAGGGTGATTGTGTGTGCCAGTGAGTGTATGCAGGGAGTATGTGTCATTGTGGGCGAGTGTGTGTGCGTGTCAGTGGGTGTATGCGGTGTGAGTGTGGAGGGTGTTACTGTGTATGTACTGTGGACATATGTGTGGATGTGTGTGTGTTGTTGCTTCATGTGCCTGTGTGGGTCTCTGTGTATGTATGTGTGTATGCTGGTGTGACTCTCTCTGTGAGTGGATACAGGTATCCGTGGACTGTATGAGAGAGGGGGGGGAGGGGGGAGAGAGAGAGAGAGACAGAGAGTGTGTGTGTGTGTGTGTGTGTGTGTGTGTGTGTTGGGTATATGAGAATATATCTGAGCAGGGTTCACTCTGAGTCACCCACATCTGGGCTTCATTCCCTCCCCAGTCCCCCAGGGGAGTCATGGTGGTGGTGGCTGAGCGTGAGACCAGGAGAGCAGACTTTTCAGAGGTCAGATCATCCCCTCTCACCAGGGACTCCTCCCTCCGCCCCCTGCCCCCTCAGGCAAAAGCGGCAGTGCACTCCCTACCTTGGTCCCCACCTTCACCTACCTCAGAGGATACTTTCTGTGATGCTCTGGTTGTGTCCTTGATGCATGCTGGGGCCCCTGGTGGTGGTGAGGCTTCAGGTGAGCTGTAGAGTATGTGCACTTCTTCTTGGGGCCTGAGAACTAGTGTCATCTCAGTAATGTTTCGCCGAGGGACCTTTAGAACCAGGAACTGAGGAGGCCAGGTGGAAGCTTCTGCCCTATTCTTAGTCATCGGAGCAGGTGGATGTCCCCCAGACTTTCAAGCCCTAAATTTGCAAGTTCTGGATCATTGGTTCAGCCTACTGACTCTAGGTGTGTCTGTGCTGAAGCTCTTTGAAATAATAATAATAGTAATAATAATAATAACAACAACAACAGTGCATTTTTATCAGTCCAGGGCTTTTGAAAAATGCTCCCTTCTCAACTCTTTCTTCTTATCTCCCCAACAGCTCTGGGAAGCAGGCAGGCCAGGTTAAGCCGTATGAAATTGCCAATATTCAGCTGTTTCTGTTTTTTACCTACAAAAACAGCAATTTCATGTAGTTCAGCCTATTATAATGCCAATTTGTAGATGAGGCTGTTGAGGCTCAGAGTTGAATTGCATTTGCCATAATCCCACGCTGCTGGTCAGTGGGTACAGAAAGGCTCCAACTGAGGTCTTCCGGTGACTCAAAGAGCTGTGCTGGGCCAGGGTTAGAGGTTGGAACTTCCTGCTGTGCTCTCTCTGACCCTGGGGGCACTGATCTCCCGCCTCTGGGCAGCATTCCCTGAGTGGTGGGGCTACTTCTGCACTCAGCTACCCAGGCCTAAAAGGAAGAGTGGGGGAGAGGAGAGGAGGGAGGGGAGGGAGAGGCTTCGTGAGTTGGCAGTGAATCAGGGTCTAAAAAGGGAGCCGGGAGGGCTAGGGTGGCAGGTGTTTCTAAAAGGAACATGAACACAGGATGAACATCCTCAGATACCCTCCCCACATGCCCAGCCCCTATGGCCCCACTAATCTGACAGGCAGTGCCCACTGCATTTTATGCCAGGGGGCTCATGTCCAAGGAGTGAACTTGTATATAGCTATAAAATGATTGTTAGGGGAGGAACCTTAGAATTAACTCGGTCCAACCTCTTAACTATAAAGTGAAGACACTGAAGCCCAGAGAAGGGTGGGGACTTGCCCAAGGTCACACAGCAAGTTTGTGGGCTCCTGGTTAGTCCTAACCCAGGAACTTTATAACCCTCCATGTTGCTTTCTATTCCTGGAAACCCCTTCCCTCTCTCCATACCCATCAGAACTGAGCAGAGATTTGGGAAGAAGCGTTAAAGACTCAGTAAACCCAAGACTATAGATCCTTCAAGTTGAGACTTCTTTCCAAAGAGAGGGAGCTACAGATGTTCCTGGAGACAGGGATTCCTAGCCATGCCCACCACCAATGTAGGCCATGGGCTTGTCTTGATCGCTGCTGGTGAGGGGCTAGAGCTGCTGCAAGCCAGACTCCCAGACTTTCTGCTGTGGCAGTGCCTGCTTTCTGCTGCTCTCATGTCTCCAGCTGATGTTGGGACTTGAGCTGGCTGAGTTCCATTTTCTTTCATCTCACCCAGTTTCTGATGCATTTTGCCTCCAGCTGGCCTGACAACTCCGTACTTTATGGGTTCTTGTTGGGTAAAGAGACTTCTGGGGCTTGTCTGATTTTGGAAAGGTCTGTGGTTACCTTTAAACCCTTTCTAAGTAAACCTTCCAGGAGCCTAAGGTAAATGACAATGATAACTGTTACCATTTTACAGATGGGAAGACTGAAATTCAGAGAGAGTCCCCTTGTCTGGTCGGTTTTCTCTTACTCTACTAATATCAGTAGAAGAGGCTCTTGAAGTGAGGGGACAAAGGGAGTGAGTGAAAACAGAAGCTTTTGTCTAGAGAAGTTTGTACAGACCCCTTCCAATTTCTTACCATGCCCATGGTCAGGAAACCTTTTCAGAGTCTGATTTCATTCCCACTTGGTGGGTTCAAAGCTTTGTTTTTCAGTGGGGGTTGGAAGAATCAGCTGTGTACCCTCCACTATACAAGCATTTGTCTTGATTCCCTCTTTGCTCACCCTCCTTCCAGTCTGAAGGTTGCTGGCTCAGCGGGCCTCCTGCTGTCTGGGGAGTCTGGGTTTGAGCTGGGGTGAGGCAGTGGCACCATCGTTATGGTAACGGGTTGCCAGCTCATTGTTGCTAATAACTTGTCAGGTCCCTGGGCTCAAATGCTGCTGCCTTCCCACCAGCCCTTCTCCCCATGTCACAGAAAGGAAAAGTGAGGCTGTGAGGGAGGGGCTTGTGAATAAGGGAGCCTGGGGAGGTGGGTGGCCTTGTCCTTGGGGTCATAGCTGAAGATCCAGGGGAGATCACTTGGGGGCTGGTTTACACATTTGATTACATAATTTGCGTATGATTGTCTGGGTTGTTATATGTCAATGCACTCAGAACATACTTGATTAAACCTGTACATGATAGATGACACATTCATGTTCTTTTACACAGCAACCCACATGCACTCATGCTTTCAAGCATCAGAACATGCTTGTGTATGAATATTGCCTCTACCATCTGCACATAAGGCACTCAAGAAATCTGGGTTTGTGGGGGTGTCCAGGTACGTGGGTTGGGATCTGATCTTTTTCTGATGCAGCTTCAAAGTGTCTTGTTAACAAAGGGATAGAATAGTCCCAGGGCTCCTTCCTTCTGCCTTCCAGTCAAGAGCTCATAATGGGAGTGGGCTGCAGATGGCGTGGGGCCCCCAAGCTCCCAGATCCCAAAGGCCCCAGCCTCTACGCCTTGTGAGCTCAGGTATACTCTATCATTCCGCCCCCCCCATCACTTTATTTTTTCTCATCCTCTTCTCTTCCTGTGTGTAAATATTAAAGAGCTGAGCCTGCAGGGCTGATGTAGGCATGGGAAGAGAATGAAATTAAAAAGGATTCCCTCACCCCCATCCCAACACCCCCACCCTGCAGTCCCCTGCTCCTGCCTCCTTCCCTCTCCTTTCTCCCCTCCCCATCACTCAGTGCTTCCACATGTCTCTCCTCCCCCACCCCCCAGTTCAGATGGGAGCTGGCTCCTTCAGAAAAGGGGCTCGCAACAGGGTGTGGGGAGCGACCTCTCTCTGCATCCCCTCGCTATCTGCCTACAGGGCTTGGAGCCCCCACGTGAGTATTTCTTTTATTTTGGGGGTGGTGGTTAGAAGGCAAGTGGTGTTTAGAACCAGCTGTGAGTGGCGTTGAGAGGCTCAGGGCTGAAAGGAGGTGGGTGGGGTCCTGTCTCTAGGCTCCCTCGGGGAAGCCTCCTGTCTGGGTTTCTTTTCTCTCTTTGGGCAGAGACTGAAGGGAGGGGTACCAGATGCCTCCGGTGGATGGGAGGGGCAGGGGACAGGGGCTTCTGTTGTAAAGAGGGTTGTGGTAGGGTAAGCCTGCTCTTTCCTGGCAGACTAGGTTTCTGGCAACGCAGCCCGCAATCCCTGGGAGCTGTCCCGAGTGCTGAAGAGGGCTGGGAGAGGATTTGTTCCCTTGGAACTGTCCCTGGTCCTGAATGGGGCTGCCTTGGGGCCGATGATGGAAAGGCCGTTGGACAGTTCTGAGGGCTCACTAGAAAAATTCTCCTAGATAACCCACTTTCCAAGGGCAGAATTCCTGGATGGAAACATAGATTTGGGGGTCCTCGGCCTGGCTTTAGGCTTCACAATTGTTCGTGGTATTTGAAAAGGGACTTCTCTTTCCCTGTTTTAGTTCCCCCTCCCCTTCCCCAAACCACCCCACTGTTAGTGTGGAGATAGGGATGGAGGGTGATATTGTGACTGTGAGCTCTCTTATCGTAGTTTCTAGTAAAACAAGCTTAGGGGTACTGCACCAGCCTTTCACCTACTGGGTCCCAGAAGTTCAACCTTTCACCTACTGGTACCCACCTACTGGGTCCAGGCAGTTCTGGGTTTGGAGAGCTTAGGTGTTGCTGGTTAGACCCGGATGGTGAGAGCTAAAATATTCGAGGTAATTTCACTGACTGTGTGGCATCTTCCTACCCACCATACTTTGGAATTTCAGACGGGGTAGAGTGAAATAGCCTGCAAGCCTGTCTTCTGCTCTGCCCACCCCAGCCACAGCTCAGAGTAGCATTTGGGAGAGGCTTTTATTGGAAAGGAAGATTTCCAAGCAAAGGACTCAAGGAGTGGGTGGGGTTGTTCAGTGCCACAGAGCAGAGAAGGAGAAGGCTACTGGAGAAGGGGCAATAGGAAAAGAGCAAGAGAAAAAAGATTCAAATTGGGGAATAGGGTCTGAGTTTCAGTTCTCTGTTCTCTTGGAAATCTTTTCCCCATCAACCTAGGGTCAGGGTCCTCTCAGTCTTATGGGTTCTTGTACTGTCTTCGTAATTCTCAAGGGAATAGAGCAAGGAGTTATTTCTCAGGCCCCTTCCCTCGTCATCCCAGGGGGACGAGAGCCAAATGTCAGGACATGCAGATGAGACCGTGGGGGAACAACGGGCAGGAAGGGTTGATGGCAGCTTTGCCTCCCATCCTCAAGAGCACAATCAAATATTCAAATGGGATTCTTCTTGAGGGGAGAGGAAGGAGAGGGTTTCCAGATGAGGCTGGGCAGAATTAGGTGTGCCAGGAAGTTCGAGAAAAGAGATTGGGTATCTAGAGACCCTAAACTGTACCAGTTCATCCCTTCCCAGATGTGACTTCTAGTTAATAAGGAACCCCTCACCCATCATGTTTTTGATGTAACTCAAGTTGATTCCTCCAATTCTCTGGCTGCTTGGGAGGAGCTGAGTTTTCCTGTGCTGTGGGTGCTGGGTGTGGGTGTAGGTGCCTGTTTGGGGAGGGGAGGTGTTTGTGCTCCACTCAGCTCCCTTGGTTACATAACATCTTTGATAAGACTTTACTTTGGAGCTACTGCCACTGCCTGAAGTAGTCACCCCTCCACCCCCATGTGGAAGGCTGAGTGTCCACCCCCTTCTCCCCGGCCGCTTCGAGAGCCCTGCTGTTCTTGATCCAGTCTTCCAGCGGCAGTTTTCCTGCTGGGAGGTGTCTTCAGCTTGCCTCCCTGCTCCCTACCCAGCTCCTGTATGTTAACTACTTACTTCTTTTGTTATCTGGAGCCCAGGTCGCACCCTTTACATTTTTAAGCCCCTAGGTCTACCCTCTCCTTGGCAGGGCCTTTGGGCTAGGATAGGAGGGGCTCTTCCCATCCCACTGAACATCAGGAAGCTTTCCTCCAGGGAAGAAACAATCATCATAGGAGGTTTTAGGGCCCAGAGATAATTTTATTATTGTTTCTTCCTTTGTTCCAATAACTGTTTTGGAGTCTGGGAACAATGGACAATACCCAGAGGTATTGGGAGGAAAAACTCTGGCCTTGATATTTTCTCTTCCTTTTCCCTTTTAGAATTAAAGAGTTGTGTGTATAGGGGGCGGGGACGACCTCTTTGGCATATTGTATGGATATTAGAAACAACTTTCCAAATGGAGAAGTGGGAGACTGGCAAGAGTAGAGGTCAAATGCAAACTTGCGATGCCTCTTGGAGAGAACGTGGACTTCTGGCTCTGTGCACAGGATAGAAGCTAGAGGAGCATTGGATATTTCTGCCATCCCAGTGCATGTGCATGTGTATTTCCATCTGTGTGTGAGTATGCTGTATGAATATGTACAAACATATTTATGAGTTTGTGTATAAGTTTGGACACATATACATGTATATCTGTATGTATGACTTATGTATGCATCCATGTATATGTGACTGTGATGGCAATGACTTAATTAAATCTATGTGTGTGCATGTGTGTGCCCAGTGATGCTATATGTGAGTATAAGTGTGCATGTGAACATATATGTGGGAGTACATATATGAGTTAATAGCATATGAATATTTGTACATAAGTTTAGTTTACACGTGAATAAATGTGACAGAGAGAAGGAATGAGAGAGAGAGAAAATGATTGATTCTGACTAAACACTGAGGTTGTCCAAAAGTTGTTTTCCCACAAGCTTGAACTTGATCCACTCTGATGCCTGTGGCTCTTCTCCAGAAAGCAGGTTCCTTGAGGTCTCTCAAAATCTCATGTCATGGGGACCCCGTTGTCTCCCACCACCATGCATATGAAGGGAGTCTGCGGAGGAGAAACTTGCAGCCTTGGGGACAGTGGGGTAAGGGAGCCGAGACGAGGGCTGATTAGATGCTGTGGGGCTCTGGGGTGTATGTGGGGAAAGAGTTTGAGAGCTTGCACAGTCACGTTACTACAGAGGTTTCGAGACTCAAGCAGAACTAGTCGGGTTTAGTGGATGAAAGGGGCAGGGCAGGTAGTCCCACTTGAGTGCATAATCCTCACATATACGGGGCATGTGGCAATATGTGTGTACGTGTATGTGTGTATATTGTCTATGCCTCAATATGCAAATCTCAAAGTAAATGCACTTTCTAACATGTACGTACATGAAAAAATCTACAGGAAGAATGTCAACACAGGGATTTGTCAACATGTACATACATGCTAATGCATATATATTATATCTAATGTATACATACATGAACAGAGTATGCAGGAATACGTGAGCATGTGCTAACACTGGCCTGACTGTAACCCGTGACTGCACCCATGAGCATCTCATTCACCCGGGTTAAGAACAGCCTGTAAACAGTCCTGATTGCATCACAGGTGGCTCCCCCCGTGCATCCATTCATTCAGTCAGTGTCTATTTTATGCCTGTGATGTGCCGCATCCTGTGCCGGACACTGGGGGTGGTTCTTGACCTCAGGTAACATACAATCTAGAGAAGGTCAAAAACCTGGAACCAAGTAAGGGAAGTGTAAAGGAAGGTAGGAGAACAGAAGTGTTCATCAGGGGCAGTGGGGACCAAGGAAGGGTTGGTCAGTTGTGGAGTGGGGAAGGGAGGGGTTTGGCAAAGGATCTAGAGGAGAGGAGGCCTTTGAGCTAAGGCTTTATGGTTGAACAGGTGTTCATCAGGTGAACAACTGGAGGAGAAGGTGTTTCAGTGACAGGAAATGTCCCAGCTGGTCTCCCTACTTCCACCCTGGCCAGTCCCTCCTCCACAGATTCTACCCCAAAGAGCAGCCAGAGTAAGATGCGGCCGTGCCTTTCCAATGGCTTTCCATTTCACTCAGAATTACAAAATTGGGGACATACGAAATACAAAGTGCGTAGTGGGGCCTGAAGGACATAAACGCTGTGTGTAAGATAGCCCCCAGTGACCCCCCCGGTCCCAGGTACCATCTCTGCACAGGCTTTCTTTTGGTTCCACAAAGGCACTGAGCACAGTCCCACCTTGAGGCCCTTGTACCGGCGTTCCCCTCCGCCTGCAACGCTCTTCCCCCAGATACCCGCATGACTTGCTTCCTTGCCTTATTCAAGTTTTTGCTCAAAAGCGGCCTTTTTAGGAGAGGCCAAAGTCTATCTTAAATAGTCCCTTGTCATTCTATCCCCTCTTCCCACTTTTGTTTTTGTTGTTTTGTTTTAGCACCTGCCACCTCCCTTATTTCACATGCATGTTTCTCATCTCTCTGTTTCCACCAGAACATAAACTTGATGGGAATGGAGGCTTCATTTGTTTTGTGCACTGTTGTATCTGCTATGTCCAGAGTTCCTGGACATAGAGTAAGCACTCGATACGTAATTGTTGAATAAACACTTGCTAGTTCGAACACACTGGTAGCCAGTGAGGAGACTGGATGTAGCTGGGCCAAGATGGGAAGCAGGGGGACCGGTTAGGGACCTGCTGTAACAGCTTTGGCGAGACTTTAGGATGAGAGTGGCCTGATGTACGACACTGGCAGTGGCGGCGGACAAAAGCAGATACAGTGTACGAGCACACGCAGGCATGCGCACACACACGTACACACTATGCAAGTATATATTTTAGGCAGCTAGATTTTAGTCAGTAGGGGAGGGGTTAGGAAGACAGTAGAAGTGTCTTTATGCGTATATGTGGTATGCATGTCATATATGTCATGTATGTCATGTATGGCACCCTCCAGCTAACTCTGGCTGCGGTCCTCCCTTTCTTTTGGATCTTGTCACCACCATCCCACATATGCTTCTCCCTGGGAGCCAAGTGCAGATGGCTGCCATGGACAGGTCCCTCTGGTTCTGTTCAGTTAGTGACACAGACTTCCCACTTAGGGGGCACAGAGAGGTAGGGAGTAGAGTCCTGCACAGTGGGAAGGGTCTTAGGAAGTCAGAGCCACAGAGGCTTACGAATGCGAGGAGAGAGGCATGCGGACCCTGAGAGCAGTGCTCGGAGTCCAGGGGGCTCAGGCCCAGCCCAGGCTTCCTGTGGCCAGGCTGGGCGGGAGGCAGGACCACATCCTCAGACAGCATCCGAAGTCGAGCTCCCCCGCCCTTCACTCCTCTCTTCGTCTCCCTGCTCAGCCCCTGCTCTTTCCTAATGGGCTGGGTGCCTTGACCAAGTGTGGGCTTAGCAGGGAGTGAGTGTCCTCCTAGTCTGTGATGTGCTGTGAATTCAGGTATGGGCGACACTCCGGGAAAGGGGACCCCATTTCTAGGGGACAGGCTGGGGGTTTGGTGATAGGGCAGGAAGCCCTCTGAGTCTCAGCTTTGGGTGTTTTCCTCTCTCCTGAGAGAGCTTGGAGAATTGACCTTGCGTTTTAGAAATGAGGAACTGAGTTTAGAATCAGCTGTTAGCATGAAGGGACTGAGACTTAGAGTGTGGGGAAGGCTGGGAGGGAGGTTGATAAGACATGGAGGGAGAAATGGGAGTTGGGGGTCAGCCCCTCCCCACCGTTCCCTGACCTATGCGGGGAAAGAGGGGCGTCAAAAATCTGAGATCCTTTTTGGGAGTTCCTTTCCCAGACCTCCAGTGCCTGGGTTGCCTCATTCCCAAGAGGCCAGTGCTAGAGCCCCTCGCAAGCTCTGGGGTGTAGGGGTGGCTTGTGCCAATCTCCTCTCTCATCTGGACTAGGGGCGGGGGCGCTGCAGCCGCTCCCCTCCCACCTGGGCTCTGAGCGTGGGGGTTGGGACTAAACAGCCGCCAGAGCCGCCCACCTGCCCGCAGTGTCATGGCAACGACTCCGCTCACGTGGACGATGAGGAAAGGGAGGAGAAGAGAGAAGACATCACGACAGTCGTGAGGATGGGAGGGGGCTCCTCAGGGTCCTGCGTGCCGAAGCCCCCACCCCTCCAGCTTGCCTCGGCCCTAGCTCCTTTTACCCCAGCCCCCCCCCTCAGGGCATGGTGGGGCTTGTGCTCCAGACCTGGCCTCACAGTGTGCATGTCCTTGGGTGTCCTGAGTGCGATAACCTTGGCCTCCTGTGCCGGGGGCCCGCAGGGTTCTGGGGGCGAGGGGGTTCTGGCATGCGCAGAACTCTCCTCCTCTCCCCACACCGCAAGTCCGGGATGGTGCCTGGGGCTGAGGGGATGAGAGCCCGACCTACTTCTCCATTTTCTCACTATTTTCAAAAGGAAAATGACCCACTTTTCAGCCAATCGGACTGGAGCCTGTTCCCAGGCTGATTGCCTTAGCCCCCCTGCCCAGGCCTCTACCCCATTCTCAGCCTCTTAGCCACGTGCTGGACCCACTTCCTGAGGGAAGCAGGTGCACTTGTGTGGAGGGGTCCTTCCCTGCCATCTATGCCAGACTGGGGAGGGGACTGTTCTGATTGGGACGGGGTGGGCCAGGGCCTGACTGATGCTACCCTCAGTTCCACTTTGGGCAGACCCTTCAATGGCCACAGTCCTGGGCACTTTGAGTGTCATGTCCACCATCTCCGTACTCCCCCAGGACTCACTTTGTGGAGGAGCAGGGGGGCTCTGAGTGGGGTGGGAAGGCGGTACCCTTCCTCTCACTCTGTATTAGTGGATAGTGCTAGACAGTCATTTCAAGGTGCTCCATTCCACCTGGAAAAGGAGAGTCTGTGGCAATAAAGAACCACGTCTGTCGGTCTGTGCCAAAGAACCCTCCTAGAGGCTTCTGTCTGTGCCTCTCTTTCCAAGCCCCGCCCTCCTCTCTAGGATATTGGTCTGGGCCTCAGAGCCCCCTCCCTCCCTCAGCTATATTGGCCTGGCTGGCTTGGGGGGTGATTAGGGATTTAATTATTTAGTTTCTCCAGCTCAGTAGATTAATTCCATCCATCACAGGCAGGCTGAGTCTTCTACCCCTCTCAGGGCTGCCTGGCCAATCCCAGAGGGAGGGAGAATCATTGCTCACCTGGGCCTAGTATTGGATCGGGAACAATGGATAAAGTTCTTGTTGGGGGAGGGTTTGGTGTATGATATTGAGGAGGTGTGAGTGCCTAAGTGATGTGCAGTGAAAATGTGTATGTGTTGTATGGATATAAACATGTGGACATGTACGTAAGGTTCTATATCTGTGCAGCTTCTGTGCGCACAAGCATCAGTGTCTGTTGGATGAAAATGCACATGCATGCGAACCCTGTAGGAACATCTGTGCACATTACGTGATGATGACTATGAATATGTGAGAACAAATGCCATGTGAGTTGTGTTGGATGACTGCGTGGCTGTGTAATCTGCCCCTGGATGAACACGTATATTCAATTGTGAGTAAGAAGTCTTGGGAATACGTATGCCCAGGGGCGAGGAAGTGATGGCAGAGGATGGACGAGGTTTCCAGAGTCTGAATGATGAGTCAAGGCTCACTGGGGGGCCACATGGTGGCCTCATGAGACCGGTGTTTAGACCTGCCAAGACTTGGTCTCTCAGTGGTTGAGAGTGTCAGGCCTGGACTGAGACCGACATTCAGATTCCTCTTCCATCTCCTGTCGTGACCTTGAGAAGTCTTTTTTACATTTCTAAGCCTCAATTTTTTCATCTCTAAAGTGGGAGTAATAATGGTATCTAACGATAGTTGCAAGGACTACATGAAAGAGTACATGTAAAGCGTGGAGCATAATGCCCGATCATTCTGGCATTGTAGTCATTCTGAGCCTTAGACTGCAGAGGCTACCTGGTCTGAAATGTGTTCAGTACCTGAATCCATCCTGTACCAGCTTCCAAAGTGGCCTTTCAGCCTCTGCTTGCATACCTCCCTGGACAGGGCACTGCCAGCTCTTCAGGGAACCCACATCATCCTGGACCAGCTCTGCCTGATGAGGAGCTCTGGTTCAGCTGCAGCAAGTCACTTCCCTCCTGCTTTCTTCTGTTTCTCCCCCTCTCCCTATGCGCCAGCTGAGGGGCACTGCTTCTTCGTGGCTCAATCACTGATGCTGAACTTATTGAGCACTTACTATATGCCACGTCTTATCCACACAGAGATAGATCAGATGAAAGCAACTTTCTTTTTTAAAAAAAATTTTATTTGATTTTTAGAGAGAGGGGAAGGGAAGAAGAAAGAGAGAGAGAAACATCAATGTGTGGTTGCCTTTTGCATACCCTCTACTGGGGACCTGGCCTGCAACCCAGGCATGTGCCCTGACTGGTTATCGAACAGGCGACCCTTTGGTTCACAGGCTGGCGCTCATTCCACTGAGCCACACCAGCCAGGGCAGATGAAAACTATTTTCGAAGAGCTCACAGCCTGCCAATATTTACCCTACTGTGTTGAAGTGTGGGCCCAAGATGAGGTAGCCACTGCTGTGCCCTGGGGTTGATGGGGAGGGCAGTCTTAGGGCAGCTTTCTTAGAATAGAGGATATCTGAACCACATCAGAAGGCAAAGTTGGGAGCACAGGCGTTCTATATGGAAGGATCTCGCAGTTCGTGCTGCCTCCTCTCCCCACGCTCTTTCCCACTGTGGTCCTGGCTACTGCTAAGCCCAGAATCCAGAGATGAGACCAGGGGCAAAGATACCCTGGAGACAGGGGCAGGATCAGGCAGAGCTGAGGGGCGGAAGGTGCCACCACGTGAACCTGGCAATCAACCAACTAACTAGTTGTGAGGGGCTCAGTCCTGTGCTTGACTCCTCTATGAGAGAGGCCCAAAGGCGGAGACGGGCCCGGGTGTGGCCAGCCCCTGTCGCAGCTCACAGAGAGAGCTTATAAGACAGCGTGCTGACCCAGGAAGCAGTCCTGAGGTCTGGACTCCATAGGGAAACCAGACATGGGGCCGGAAGGTAGGGAGGGCCATGAGCCTAGTCTGGATGAGAAGCTGCTGCCCAGTGGACCTTGACGTTGGCTTGGGATCCTGCCTGTCACTCTCCGATGGCTCTGTCCAGCTCAGGTCTAGCAGCATCCCGGAAGCCAGGGCAGCACCAGCCCAAATCTCATCAAATACGGTACATACAAATAAAAGAAAGCACTGGGGCACGCAGGTCAGGAGGAGCCACCATATGGAGGCATGCGTGCCAGTTGTCTTGAGCAGATCAGTTTCTTTACCCATTGCTTCAACTTCAGGAGGCAGGTATTGTTATCTCTGTTTTACAAATGTGGAAATTGAGGTTCCGACAGGTTCAACAAATTGTTCACGGTCATGCAGGTAAGCTGAAATATAATGGTTGGGGGCAGATGATTGTCTTTCCAACACGCAGCAATAAGGTCCCTGGGCTCTCCCTTCCAGATCGCTGGAGTTGTGCCCCCAGCCCTGGCCGAAGGGGTCTGCAAATCAAGGGCTTCTGGTTCTCCGAGATGCCATTGTCTTTGGCCACCAGGGCTGCTCTGCTGTCTCTGGCATGCTCAGGACGGGGGTGGGGGTGGCAGGTCTTCAAAAGACGTCCAGGCAAACAGAAACCCAGGTTGGATTTCTAATGCTTAATCCTCCCTGAAGCCTCTGGAGGAAACGGAGTGGAGGTCCTGACCCTGGGCTGTTGCACACAGGAGTAGAGTGGATGAGGACAGCAAGCGAAGACTGTCCTTCATGCCACAGATATTCGTTGAGCATCTGTTAGTGCCAGGCATTGTTCTGGATGCTGAGAATACTGCGGCACATGAGGCAGACATAGCCTCTCCCCACCTGGGGCTTACATTCTGCTATGGGGAGACACACTATAAACATGTCATAGATAATGAAAATAATTTCAAAGAGCAATAAGTGTTATGAAGGCAATGAAACAGGCGATGCAGAGCATAGCTGGAGGGCGGGGCTTGAATTCAGCGAGTGGTCAGGGAAGGCCTCTCTGAGCGGAGACCCAGAAGATGAGACAGACAAAGCCATGGGAATATCTGGGGCAGAGCGTTCCAGCAGAGAGAACATCAAGTGCAAAGCCCCCTGAAGTGGGATTTTCAAAGAGATTACCAGTACAGTGGGTCATTCACAGGCTGAGTACTGTCCAGTGGGTTCAGGAGATGGATTTAGATTTGGGTCCACCTAAACGTCTTGAGTGTTTTGGAGCAATAAGTTGATTTTCTGTGAAGTTCTTACCTTAACCCCCCACCCAGAAAGAATTGATCAAATAAGGTAAAAAAGGTGTATGAAAAAGACTCTAAACCCCCCTCCTTCTATTTTGTTTCTCCTTCCTCCTTTTCTGGGGCAGTGAGAGTAGGAGAAGATGTTCCCCTCAGGTCCTAAGGGCTGGGATTGGGCACAAGGCATACTGAGTCTTCAGCACCAAGGCTGGGTAAGGGGGTTGAGAAAGGCCAGGGGCGAGGACACCAGCCCAGCTACAGAGGTCCTGCCAAAGGCAGCTGGGCAGAGCAAGCGTTGAAACGGTCAAGGGGGCTCAGGGGAAGCTGGCTGCGGGAGGACCTGGGGGCTGGGGGAGGCGTGCTTGTCCACAGGCTCAGGAGCGTGGGCCTCGGGTCAGAGGCTCTGTGTTTAGGCTCCCCAGCGCTAGCCCCTGCACAGAGCAGCAGCCACCCGAGCTGCTGTCGGGGCGGCGGTGGGAGTGGGGAGTGGAGGACTGGACAGAGAATCTGAGACAGAATTCTGGCCATTTTGGTTAAGTCAATACAGGAAGGGGATGGCTAGGCAAAGCCTGAAACTTTGGGGCCCCAAGGGCACACACAGTTCATCCACAGACACGGAAGAGCCCAGGCCTACAGCAGCCAAGTGAGTTCCAGGCCTCACCCGCTGTAAGTCCTGCGGTGTTGGAACTGGGTATGGGGATGACCTCATAGACTCCAAGGTGATGGGACTACATGGGCTGATCCCCAGCCAGAGAGCAACTGTACCCCTTTGCTGCCATCTGGACCATCATGTCCAGCTTACAGCTCTCTCTCCCAGACAGCTTTGTGAGGAAGGATTGAATCAGTTAATATTTGGTATTTGAAATCTTTATCTCTACCCAAGGCACCGCTTTGTGTCAGCCTCTGAAACACTGTCAAACGCGCCTGGATCCCCAGGTGCCTGGGTGTGGACGCTCTTGAGTAAGAACTGCTTTTTCTCAGCAGAATACCTTTGGTCTCCTGTGGCTGCCCCACAGAGATTAAGTGACCTACCCAAGGACACACTGTAAACCAGTGAAAGTACGTGTGACGATCGCTGCCTTCCTTGAGTGTTCAGCATGGTACAGTGCTAGGGGATTTATATGCTTTCCCTTGTTAAGCGTCATATCATTAGCCCCTTTCTGATGGCTCTATTATCATCCCCATTTTACAGATGAGAAAATAGGCTAAGGGAGATGAATCACCTGCCCAAGTACGCATAGCTAATAAGTGAGGGGAAAGGGATGTTAACCCAGAGAATCTTCGCGGATAACTGCTTTGATCCGGGGAGTCTGTGAGTTGCCTAGGTCACAAGGAAGGGAAATCAACGGTTCTGGCTGGACAGGGCCCTGAGGGAGAGGAAAACGCCCTGACTCCTTCCTTGCAGTCCTTTCCCTTCCCTCATTTTCCATTCTTTTTCTGGAAGGTAATTGCTCGGGGCACTGAAACCTCCTGGTGAATTACACAGCTGGTTTCCCAGTGAGATTTGTAACAACAACCCCGCCAGCCTGGCAGCCCCCAGCAAGTTCCGGTTTAAGAAACTAATTGCTAGATTGTGTAGCTGGTGCTAAATTGGGTAATTTCTTGGTGACGGCATGTGTGCCACTGCTTCCATTCCCAGATAGATTCGAGCTGCATCAGAGAATTCGTCACACATACCGCTCTCGCAGCACTCTCCCAGACTCCTTCACTCCCCACTTGCCAGTCAGAAACAGGAGGCGATTACAAAAGTGGCCCCTTCCCTGGGTCCAGAGATTCACCATGTGGGCAGCTCTCTGTGTCCTGGGATTGCAGCGAGATGACTTGGAGGAGGGAAATGGAGAACATAACACCAGCACCCAGAGTCGTCACAGGGCTGCAGGAGGCTTCCTGTATTCTCTACTCATCTAACCTTAGACTGGGAACAAACTCGGTACTCACCACACAGGGGAAAAGGCTAAATCACACTCTGGTTAGTTCTAGAGTTTATGGTATGAGGCCGTTTTATTTGTTTCCTTTTTTAAAAATTTCATTTTCATTACTGTGTTTACTTCAGAATGGCATTAAATAAGTTTGGCTTCTCCGGGCTGGCATCACAGGTGGGAGAAAAGCTAAGGCACTGGCATAAGGCCACACTGGGTTTGACTTCTGGCTCTGCCACCGACTCTGTGACCTTAGGCAGGTCAGTTAGCCTCTTCAAGTGTCAGTTTCTTCTGTAAATTAGGAAGAAGGATAATACCTATCCTTTGGAATAGTTGTAGGAATTACAGAAAGTCATAAGTGAAAGGATCTTGTTCTTTGTAGGCTCACATTCACTCACCAAATGCCTGTCGTACGCCAAGCATTGTTCTAGGGGTTGGAGACAATGCAGCGGATAAGATGGATGAAATTCCTGCACTTACATGGAGTTTACATCCTAGTGGGAGAGACAGACAGTCTCTGAGTCACTCGGATGGAGGATGGTAATGATTTAAGAGCTGTCCAGGCCCACAGTGCCTTGAGAGCGAACAGCAGGGGGATCTGACCTAGTCAGAGAGGCCAGAGAAAGCTCCCCCCCAGCAAGCAACAACTGGGCTGAGATCTGAAGGGTGTGTAGGAGTTAGCAAGGCGGGGGGGGGGGGGGGGGGGGGAAAAGCTTTCTGGACAGGGGCGACAGGCCCCATGATGGGCGGGATCCTGGGACTGCAAAAAGGACTGGCCTGGCTGGAGCAGAGGAAGTAAGGGAGAGCACATTGTGAGAGGAGGTGGGAAAAT